>JZKD02S1677106.1:91169-107475 GCA_000966675.3 Picea glauca | reverse complement strand
TATATATATATCTCAAAATTATTTTAATCAAAAACATAAAATTTTACCACTAGCATGATTTAGACCTAGACCTTAATTTTCGTGATGGGCGACATTTTATTAGGGAAAAAGTTTTTAAAAATTCTTATCACATTGTCCATCCTAAGCTCGTCTAGGTTCATTCATTTATCAAAACAACACAACGTGCCCTTTAGGACGCACTACGTGCTTCAAGGGTGCCACTCGCCTCATTTATTCCCTTGTGCGACGTGCCCTTCAGGATTGCACTACGTGCTCCAAGGGTGCCACTCGCCTCTTTCCATTTTTCTTGTGCGATGTGCCCTTCAGGATGCACCACGTGCTCCAAGGGTGTCACTCGCCTCTTGACTGACTTGGTAGACATCAAAAACCCATGGAGTCAATACTCCGCCAGGTGAACTTGTGGGAGACTAAAGGCCTCTAAGGAATAAGGCCCCCGCATTATTGCATGCCCCTTAGAATCATCGTGAGCGATTGTCGCAGTCTACCCTCACGGCATCGTGGGTCCTCTCGAACTAGGTAAACGTTAACCTACAGTTCGAGCCATGACGGGAGTGTTAGTAGGTTGTGGCAGGGCTGTTGTCCACACCTCTCCCTCAACATCTCTGGTAGTCATGCGTGACCCACTTACTCCACATGGGAGTCTGGTCGGCAAACTATCGTCAGCCTACATCATTGACAAATCATGTTGAAACATATCCATATCATATCATCTAATCAGCTGCACTAATATCACAGTAAAACAATCAAACCCCAATGGTACACTCCGTGACTCGATCCAGAGTCCAAGGGGTTCCATCGATGCCTCTGCATCCTTGAGTTCCAAAATCCTTCACACTTAGTAAAACCAAGTCAATAGCACCTGTCTATGTCGAGGCGATAAAATAACATGTCATCATCCCATAACACCTCATAATCAAAATCAAAAGTTTTAATAGCATAATAATATGGATCACTTGCGAGCAACTGTCCTCAAAGAATAAGTTCACTCAGTGCGTCAGAGCGGGATGTTACAAGAAGATACATCATTATTGGGTATTCAAAAGTTGACAAAGGATACAAAGGTGACACAGAATGTCTTTAACAATTTAACTAGTGTATTAAAATCTTTTGGAAAATCCTGAAAAGAAGATGTATGTGTTGCATGTAGAGTGATACAAACAACAGTTGTTTAATCTAGCAATATAAAAGATCGTTTGAAACGACACATGGAAACAATGATGGGAACGTCAAGAAAAACATTGTACAAACATAGAAAATTTTGTTTCCAAATAGATGTAAATGATGAATTGGCTTGTTGGACAGTGATTTCTAGACAACCCTACAAAGATAGACTTGCAGAAAATGTTAAAGAATTGGCCCGTAATTGTTGGTTGGAAGAATCTTGTGTTTCACCACATACAAGGGATGTGTTTTGATGAAGAATAGAATGAAATCAATATGAAAAACATCCAAAACATATATTGCCAATGACACAAATAGAGTTGTTTAATAAGTTCAAAGAAGAGCACAAAGAAGTTAAAATTTCCGTCAATACATTTGTGCAACAAAAACCATGGTTTGTTAGACCCATCATTGTCCGTGACACGTTTTGTTGTCGTTATCATGTGGAGTTTGATTTGTATTATGACACTTTTTTGAATTTTGGTAAAAATTTATGGCCAAGTTCACCTCCTTCCACATTCTGTGTTTTTATATTTGAAATTCTATGTGAAACAAAAGATGATGATTTATTTTACAAAAAAAAATGTGTTGGTGGAAAGAAATGTGATCGTTGTGGAAATCTAAGTTTGTTTCATTCAAAGTATCATATTGATATGAATGATAAATCATTTTCTAATATAAGAGTCAATTGGAAGAGATATGAATATATGCGCAGCACGGCTCCACATTCTTCAAATGTTATTTCCAAAAGGATTGATTTGAAGGTAGATAATATCAGCATGATAGAATTTTTGAATAAGTTTGAGGAAGAAATCTATAAATACACCAAGCATTCACATAGATCTCGATGGAAATATCTACAATTCAAACAATCCCATGAAGTGTTTCCACCAGGGACAATTTTGTTTGTAGTTGATTTTGCAAAGAATTACACATTCACTGCACAAAATGAAATACAGGGGGAATATTATCATTCTGATCAAGTCATGATATTTTTCCATGTTCTATATAGACATTCTCAACGAAGTCTTCCAAACATAGAAAGCACCAACGATAATCGACATGTTATTAAAGAATATCACTTTTATATAAGTGATGATCGAGCACATGACACACATTATGTACAACATTGTTTTGATAAATTTTATGATTCATTGAAAGAACGTGAAATCAGATTCGATCGACATTTGATATGGTCCAATGGGTGTGCGGGTTAGTTCAAATCTGCACTATCATTCTATTGGTTATGTCGTCTTCATAAAAAATTTAACATTACACATTGTTGCAATTTTTTTGAGACTATTCATGGAAAAGGAGAGCACGACGGTGCAGGGGCATGTATAAAACGAGCACTTCGAAGGTATCAATTGAACCCTCATGCCGATCGATTTGAATCCACTAAACAAGTTGTTGAATGGTGGAACATGGTGCTAATCCATGAATATAATCCATCAAGGGATGTGCACAGGTGTGTGTATGTATAAATGTTATAGGTATGTGCACAGGATATATAAATTTGAACGTGTTCAAATTTATATTCAATCTTCAATCATTTTCTTGAGAGATTTCATGTTAACAAGTTCTTGTCTTGTGTAGTTTTTTTTGGTATGTTGGAATCCAAGATGTAAATAGATCAATCCCATATGACGCCAGTACAATACCTAGGAAAAGAAAAATACATTCAGTTAAAACAAAATGTTTTCAAAATGGGTTTGCATTTGATAGACGAAATGACTCTTGTTTTTGTTCAGTTTGCATAGAGAACAAAGAATCCATAGATATTTGTGATAATGAAAATGTAGGATATGTTAAATCTTGGAGACATACTGAAATTAATGTAAAAGAGAAAATCCCACTTGAAATCTCAAAAGAGATGGAATCAAATGAAACTATAGTGTCAGTTGACGGTGATAGAGTTTATGATCTTGTTAGAGAAGGTAAAATTTTTATGTTTAAGATTTTCCAAATAACTTGTAGATACATACTTGTGTGATAATCTAACACAAATTATTTGTTGTCTAATATATCCAATTATTTGCAAGAGATGTTTTTTCCATGGTTGCACCTATAGATAACACTGAAAACATGAAATATTATTTGATGCGATGCACGAAAAAAAAGATGAGGCTATTAGAAGATTTTGATGATAACAGTTTTATATATGAAAGAGGATCTATTGTATTGAAAGGATATTTTTTTCAAGAAACCCATCAAACCGATATTGATGTTCACTTTCAAGACTACCAGTCAAATTTCACGAGTTGTCAATATAGTCATTTGGTATGTGCAGCATGCATAAAGTTAATAGAAGTTCAATAAAATAAAATAAAATAAAATAGAAAAAGTAAAATGTCCAAAGTTGATCATGAACGAATAATTAAAGATGGAATACCATTTCATTTTTTTTAAACAAACTTGGCACATGTGCACATTCCATAATTTTTAATTTTTCATTGAAAGTACATTCCAGATTTTGATAACTCAAATTTTGACTATCTTCAAATATATTTTCAATTATATTATTTATAATACTATGTATAAAAAACTCACTTGGTGTCATGAACACCACGTTCGTCACGACGACGATCCTCATATAACAAGTGCAATTTTTTTTTTTTTTTTGTGTGTGCGCATGTGAACAAGGATAATAATACATTCGACTCTACGTTTCCATACGACGACAACATGACACATGTAACGTGTTGACAACATAGAGATCTAAGACGCACATAAACCTCTGCAAGCAAAGAATGACAATCAATAGACAAAAATAAGACTGACTACCCCTCCATCTTGCCCTACAATGGTTAGGACCTCCAAGACACATAAGCAATTCTCAAGCCTAGGTTCCCATCAATTTTAACCATTTAAGGTCTTAGGGCTGGCGACTGTTCTAAGGAACATGGAGGTGTCTACTTCCCGCTCGACACTAGTAGACCAAGCAACTAAACGATTACAAACAAGTACAACAATAGTCAAAAGGACCACCATGTCCTCTATGGAAGGCGCAAGTCGGAACGACTCCGACACTGACCAAACATGTTTAAGACAAGGCGTTATATACGACTCAAAAGGGTATTGATTACAGATCAAATTCTCCATTTAATTTCCAATAATCAATGTGTTACTCAGTCCATCCTTTGGAACAATGTAAACTCAAATGATTTCTATTCTCATTACTAACTCATAATAAACGATGGCTCTTAGTTCGAAGACATTACATTTGGTTAACAATTCCAACAATTTAACAACATTACCCTGAATATTAATCACATTACATTTTTATTAGAGTAACTCTGCAGTTAAATTATTAATATCATTACATCTTGTATGTTACCAATACCATAAAATTTCAGTAACATTATAAACAACAACATCACATTTTATATTGTCATCACCTTGTAATTAACTATCTATCACCTTACTTCGTGCATGTATCAATACAATTTACATCCACTTTCCTTAAAACAATATCAACATTGCATTTTATATTGCCATAACCTTACCAATAAAATATCATTAAAATTACATAGTAGCATTCCGCATCCCTATAAAATAAAAATCTATTACAGTATCGTACATTAACATTCCATTATATTAATGAAATTCCATTACATTGCATTAACATTTTGTTGCATTTACATTACATCCCATTACATTACCCTACACTGACATTAACCTTACCATAAGCATTACTTCACATTGATCACTACCCTAAAACAATATAACATTAACAAAACTAGGGATGTTAGCAATAACAAAAACATTACACTACCTTAGCATTATCATGAACGATGATAGTATTGAAAGATTAGCCATCAGTGGATATTAGTATTTACATTAGCCTTAACCTGACCTTGACATTCCATAAGAAATACAGTAAACAACCTCATTAACAAAAACACAGGTCACAGGCTCTTGGCAAAAAAAATCATCGCGCTATCCATCACAATCATTGTTGTCAGGGTTCAATTTAAGACTAGTGACGGAGTGGCTGAGAGATGATTCAACCTCAAGTGCGCAGGAATAGGAGTGGTGGTTCTAGTTAAAAAGGATTAAAACTGTACTAAGCGATAAGAGGAAAGAAGGGAGGACACACAGGTGAAGGGTTTTCGTCCTAGCTGGGCAAGTCGCCCAGCGGGTACACGACTGCCTAGAGGTCGAAGTACCCAAATAAAATTTGTAGTAGAGTAAACTAGCTTCCAGGATATCAATACTACTGCATAAGCAAAATCATCGCTATCATGCCACAGAGATTTGCGTGGGTATCAGACAGCGATTTCCTGGGACAACAATCAATACTCAAGAGTTGATTCGCCAAGGTAACAGGGCACGGGCCTAGCCATTATCTCTAGCAACTCTCAGCCCAAATCAGCGCTGCCGCACCCATGAAACTGCCAGCAGGTGAAGGAGGCAGGGGCTCACATAGACCGGCCACATAGAACTGGAAAAATCATCCTGGTAGTGATTTTGCCAAAGGAGAAAATGGTACAGGCATTGTCATCTCAGGGATAACTCGCAGACCAACATCCTAATCGTATTAGTCGATAAAAATGCCAACGTCTGAGGGAGTAGGGTGAGATCTAAGGGTACAGGTAATCGCCCAAGCGACTCCTTCCAGAGAACACAACACAACACGTCAACGCTTAAAAATTTCAGACAACACAGTTTTAAAGGAAAAACGCATAGTGAAAAAGGAGTTACAGAACATTTCCTCACTCAGAACAAACTCTAAATTTTTTTTTTTCTGTCACTGTTTAATTACAAAAGGATGGAAGCTAGAATATTTCCTTGGGCAGTCTCCAAATAAAACCTCTTTGGGGAATAGATTTAAAATAATTTGTTTGCAAACACTTGACAGAAGTGAGGTTGTAACCTACAGTTCACGGTGAATCTAGACTATGGCAATGACTATTGCAATTAAAGGTTCACAACAAGGTTATTATAGATGCCATGTACCACCATTGTTTTGATAACCATGTAGACCTTCCCCTTCGTTCAACCGAGGAAGACATTTGGAAAAATCAAGTATTTATCGCCAACTCCAAAAGCAAATTCTAGAACAGGGCCGATGACATAAATTTTCATTTTTATCTAGAATTACGAGACAAGCATAATTATATATTTCGGCAGGTAAATTCAATTCAATTCCAGGCATGTAAATTCTAGACAGGAATGCATTACAGTCAATTTTAAACAAATTTAACTTTCATAAACTACATTACGTAAATCCTAACTTAATGATATCATTACATAAATTACAATACACAAATTCTAAACCAAATGCATTCACAATAAAGAGCCTACATATCTAATCATACATCTTACATAGTCTATCAATCAACCGAAGGACGTACCTTTGCCTGTATGCCTGCTCCAGGTGTTTTCCACCGCTCTGTGCCGATCCTACTCGCCGACCGTCGAGACCTCACCGGTACCTCCCACCCAATCGCTAGGGGTACTCTACTTCCCCCTTAGCCCCCAACCCGCAAAGGGGCCACACACTATCCAGATGGTATGTCTAGCTCCCAGCTCGCCTCGCAAGGCTGAGCTACCACTCCTAATCGAGCTAGAAAATCCCAACTCTCCACAAGTAATCAGTCAAGTCACAAATCCGGCAGCGTAACGTTACGCTAGCATCTGATCTCTTTCTTCCTCATCTTCCCTTTCTGTTATAGAGTTTTTAGAACCTCCAACTTTCCCTAAATCACATTTAAATAAAGTCTTAATAAAAATCTTCTAAATATTCTCCTTCACACAAGTTTCGTCCATCCCCCTCTTTTCTCCAATAATTATTGTCTTTAAATTTATTAATTGTCTCAATTCCCTCACCCACCTAGAGTTGCTCCTAAATTTACTCCTAGGTGTTCCTAGATTCCCCTTCAACTTTAAATACTTTCCCTAAAATGAAGTTCCTAATTTAGTTCATTTTAGAAGGTTCTTAATTGCAGATTCCTTACTATGTTGACCTCGCTTTTTACCATAAGTTCACCTCTTTCCCTTATTATGTTTCCCCCATTCCTTAGTTTCCTAATTTTTATTATTCCCTTCTTTCCCCTATTTTTATTAGAGCCAAAATGGCGGTTGCCCTATTTACTCTTTTCCCCTTTTTATTAATTTCAAATCTTTTTACACTTCCACAAGTTAAATAATTTATTTCTTCTTTACAATTTAAAACCACGGATTTTAATTAAATTATTACTCTCTTCATTTTACCCCAAAAATTCATGACGACTAAAACTATTACTTAAGTGGTTTTTTTTTTTATAGGGTATTTTTCTTAAGGTTAAACAAAATTTTACCCTAGAGAAGTTTTAGACTTAGGACTTCGATTCTGAACTGGGCGACAATCATTTAGGGAAGTTGTTTTAAGAATTTCTGAATGTGTTAAAACTCTTAGGGCCATCTAGGTTTGTTCCTTCATCAATATCAACGCAACGTGCCCTTCAGGATGCACCACATACTCCAAGGGTGCCACTCACATCTTTTGTTTCTCTTGCACGACATGCCCTTCAGGATGCACCACATGCTCCAAGGGTGCCACTCACCTCTTGTGTTTCTTTTGTGCGACGTGCCCTTCAGGATGCACCACGTCCTCCAAGGGTGCCACTCGCCAACTTGATTGATTGGTAGACATCAATAACCCCTAGAGTCAACACTCCACCAGGTGAACTTGTGGGAGACTAAGGGCTCTAAGGAATAAGGCCCCCGCCTTATTTCACGCCCCTTAAAATCATTGCGAGAGTTTGTCGCAATCTGTCCTCACGGCATGGTGGATCCTCTCGAACTAGGTAATCGTTAGCTTACAGTTCAAGCCACGGAAAGAGTGCTTGTAGGTTGTGGTAGGGCTGCTATCCACACCTCTCCCTCAACCTCTATGGAAATCGTGTGTGGCCCCTTTACTCCATATGTGAGTCTGGTCGACAAGCTATCGTCATCCTGCATCATCAACAAAAAGTGTCAGAACATGTCCACATCATATCATCAAATCAAATGTACTAAAATCACCATAAACAATCAACCCCAATAGCACACTCCCTGACTTGACCCAGAGTCCAAGGGGTTCCGTCGATGCCTCTGCATCCTCAAGGTCCAAAAACCCTGCACACTAAGTAAAACCAAGCCAATAGCACCTTTCCATGTCAAAGAAGTAAAACATCATGTCATCTATCATATCGCATCATAATCAAGGATAATGTTTTTCTTATCATGAAAGTCCAAATCACTTGTGAGCAAGTTCCCTCAAAGAACAAGTTTTCTCAGTGCGCCAGAGCGGGATGTTACATACACCCCCTCTTGGTCTAAACTTCATCCCGAAGTTTCATAGTATAAATGTTGAATAAGTGTATCATAGTATCATAAGTCTATCGATCAAACAAAAATGGAAACCGCTTGTGCATATCATATGCGTCCTCCCAGGTTGTCGAGTGTGGACTATAATTGTCCCACTAGACCTTGACCTGATCTAGCATTTGATGTCGTAACTGTCGAATGAGATGATCTAAGATATTGACCGTCTCAGCCATGAGCGCTCCCTCATCCAATATCTGCAAGGAACTCATGTCAATCACATGTGTAGGATCATTAATATAATGTCTCAAAACAGATACATGAAATACATCGTGCATACGCCTCAAAGAATCAGGCAAGGCTAGTCGATAGGCCAAGGGCCCCTTTCTCTCCACAATCTTGAAAGGTCCCATGAACCTAGGAGAGATTTTATCTCCCTTTCCAAACTTGATCGAACTCTTATGTGGTTTAACCCGCAAGAAGACTCGATCGCCGACCTCATAACTACGGTCAACTCAGTGTGCATCGACATAGCTCTCCTGTCAATCCTGCGCTTCTTTAATCCTTTGTCTTATGGTTTGCATTTGCTCTTCCATTTCTTGGATCGCTTCTGGTCCCACTAGGACCCTATCCTCAAGTCGATCCCAACTCAAGGGCGTCTGACACAGTCGCCCTTAAAGAAACTCAAAAGGCACCATCTTAATGGTTCTATGGTAACTGTTGTTGTAAGCGAACTCTACTAGAGGCAAGAATTCCTCCCAGTGCTTTTGTTGGTCCATCACGTACATGCGCAACATGTCTTCCAAGGTTTGGTTGGTTCATTCGGTCTATCCGTCAGTCTCTGGGTGATATGCAGTGCTAAAGTTAAGTTGGGTTCCCAAGGCCTCTTGGAAACTCATCCAAAATCGTCCAGTAAACACCGATCCTCGATCGGATATAATCCTCTTAGGCACACCATGTAGCCTCACAATCTCACTGATGAAAACTCTAACTATGTCAGGTGCCTGATACATCGTACGCACATGAATAAAGTGAACACTCTTCATCAGAGTGTCTACTACTACAAAAATCGAGTCATGTCTCCTTGCCGTCAATGGAAATCCAATGATGAAATCCATCGAAATAACTTCCCATTTTGATTCTGGAATGGCATGTGGTTGTAGTAATCATGTTGGGTGTCTATGTTCAGCCTTTACCTGCTGACACTCTAGACACCTGGCCACATAGTTAACTATGTCGACCTTCATTCCCTTCTAGAAGAATAAGGGTTTAAGGTTTGCCCTCATCTTCGTGACTCCCGGGTGAGCCATGTAAACTGCTCTATGAGCCTCGCTCAGGATCAACATCCTCAAATTGTCATTTGGTGGTACGTAAATCCGAACTTTAAACCTCAATAACCCATCGCTATCAAAATAAAATCCATCATATCGTGGTACCATCATTGTGTTTTGTCCAATAAATCCCTCGACCTCCTTCTACCAATCGTCTTCACGTTGTAAGGTTAGAATATTTTCACGTAGATTCATTTGAAGGGGCAACACTGAAAATATGTGTGGCCTCCGACTCAAAGAATCCACCACTCAGTTCACCGTTCCCTTTATGTAAGTAATCTCAAAGTCGTACTTGCTAAGCAATTCCGACCACCGTCATTTTCGCACGTTTAGGTCTCTTTGCATAAAAATGTGTTTTAGTCCATAATGATCAGTATTTAATTCAAATTTTCATCCAATAAGGTAGTGTCTCCAAACCTTCAAGCCATATACGATGGCTAATAATTCCAAATCATGCGTCGTGTAGTTCTCCTCATGCTTTCTCAGTTTCCTCGAAATGTAGGTGATTACTCATCTGTCTTGCTTCAAGACTCCACCTAAACCTTCCTTGGATGCATATGTGCATACCAAGAAGTCTGCATCCATGTCAGGTACCCTTAGTATTGACGTTGTTGTCAACAACTCTTTAAGCCTCCAAAATGCTCCTTCCCATTTCTCGTTCCAAACAAACTTCTTATTTTTCTTCTGCAATTCCGTGATCAGATTTGCTATCTTTGAAAATCCCTTGACAAACCGTCAGTAGTATCCTGCTAAACCCATAAAGCTATGCACTTCAGTGACATTTGTCGGCACAGGCCATTCCATAATAGCCTCAACCTTGGCTGGATCCATGGCGATGCCTTTGCCGGAGATGACATGCCCTAAGTAGTGAATCCTCGATTGATAAAAAGAACATTTGGACAACATCCCATACAATTTGTGCTATCGTAGACACTGTAGTACCAAGCGCAAGTGTTCATCATGCTCCTCCGTCGTCCAAGAGTAGATCAAAATATCGTCGATGAATACTTGGACGAACTTGTCCAAGTACTCACGGAACACCCCGTTCATCAAACTCATAAATACCCCTGGGGCGTTTGTCAGTCCAAATGGTAAAAAAGTAAACTCGTAGTGTCCAAATCTCATCTTAAAGGTGGTCTTAGGGATGTCATCCTCCTTGATTCGTAACTAGTAATACCCTGATCGCAAATCAATCTTGGAGAACACCGTCGCACCCTTCATTTGATCGAACAGATCATCAATTCTTGGCAAGGGATATTGATTCTTGATCATAGCCTTTTTCAGTTGATGGTAGTCAATGAAAAGCCTCCATGATCCGTCCTTCTTTCGAATGAAAATAACAGGTGCACCCCACGGTGATACACTAGGACGTATCAGTCCCAGGTCCAGCAACTCCTTCAGTAGCATTTTCAACTCTTGCAACTCTGGGGTCGACATCCGATAAGGCATTCTTGCTATCGGTTCGATCCTCGGTTTCAGGTCTATGGTAAACTCCAATTCCCTTTCCGGCGGCATCCCGGGTAACTCCTTTAGAAATACATCTGCAAACTAATTCACCACCGTAAGGTGTTCTAGACCTTCCGCTACTCCCTTTTAGTTTAGCACAAGGATCACATAAAGCTTGCACCCCTTGCACATACTCTTCCGTAACTGTAAGGAAGAGACGAACATCAGGGAAACTCCCTGGTTCCGTCCTACAATCACATGTCTCTGTCCTTCGTCATCAACCAAGCTCAACCATTTCGTCTTATAGTTGAGCATCGCCTCATGCGATTCCAACCAATTCATAATGATCATGACGTCATAAGATACTAAGATAGTGATGTATAAGTTGGTCCTTGTGACAAACTCTCCCAGGTTAAGGGCACAGCCTGTAACCTTTCCTCCAACCTTCTGTTTGGCTCCTGAAGCCATCTCTACGAAGCTAAACTCATCCTGTTCGACTTCATTTACCTTAATCATTTTTAGCACTGCACCAGAAATGAAACTCTCAGTAGCACCTGGGTCTATCAAAATACTAAGGGTCTAGTCAGCGACAGTACCTGTCGTCTCAAGCACAGTCGACTGGTGCTCTGTCTGGTGGTTATTCACCGCTGCATGAATCCGATGGGCCTTGCCCATATCTCCCACTGTAGTGGGTCTGGCTGATCTGGATGCTCTATTCCTCTCCATAGGATAGTCGCGTTGGTAGTGTGGCTCCCCACACGTCCAACACCCCTTCTTTGGCCTAGTAGTCCTGGTACCCGAAGTAGAATATGATATCCCACCGGCTTGAAAACCTAGTTCGTTCTCCTGAACAGGACTAAACTGTTGTTGTTGTGCCTGACGTTGTTGTTGATGTTGTGGTCCCCGATAAGGTGTCCACTGCTGAGGCGGAAGTCACCAGGGTGCAGTGAAAGTGGATCCCCTCTGGATGCCACGATATCCCGGTGTATGTCTCGCTAGTGTCTGGTGTTGTTGTGTCCCAGATGAAACCTGCCTGGTTGGTCTCGCTGGAGTCCTAGTTTGACCCCCACTGATAAGCTCCTCCTCTGCTATGAGGGCCTTCTGGACGACATCGTGTAAGGTTTGAGGCATCAAAATCCTAACCTTTTCACGTAGGCTTCCGTTAAGGCCGAACACGAACCGGTTGACCTTAAGTTTCTCTGTGTTAAGGTGTGGAGCATACCGGAGCAACTCCATAAAATGTGCCTCGTACTTGGGCACCGTACGACCTCCCTGTCGTAATGCATTAAACTCATTGATATGACGCTTAATGAATTCCTCTGAAAGATACCTCTCTCAGAACCGTTCCTCGAACAATTCCCATGACACATCTTTGACAGTCGTGTTCAGCTGCAGTAGGAGCGTCTTCCACCATAGAAGAGTGCTCCCCTTCAGTTGAAAGACCACCATGTAGACCTTCATGTTGGAGGTATAATCACGAAGTGCGAAGCTCATCACCATATTATCCAACCATGCCTTGGTGGCGATGCCATCTGGGGCACCAAAGAACTTGGGAAATTTAACCTTCTCGAGTTCACGGTGAATGCTACCAGTAACGGTCGGTGTGCGCGGCAGAATATCAGCCGGTGTCAGCGCCCTAGCCTCATCTCTGTCCAAGCGGTTGATCAGTGCCTCGGACATGTGCTGAAAAGATCTCATCATCCCGACCACATCGCCAACTGCTATCTGCTCCTGTCTGAGAACCTTCTCGCCTCCCTGGGGGTTAGACCCCTCAGGTGTGGATGCTACTAGAGGCATCATGCCTCCTCCCCTAGCACCTCGTCGTCTGCCTCCATGGTGTCCTCTAACCATGATTACCTGCATGCACACAAGTCAACTCAATTAGCAATAGTATAATCATTCAAATCACGTCAACGAATTCCATAGTGAATCCCAAGTCGTGGGTCGAACCGGCTCCGATACCATATGTCACGAACACCACGTTTGTCACGACGATGATCCTCATATAAAAAGTGCAATTGTTTTTTTGTGTGTGTGTGCGTGTGTGAACAAGGATAATAATACATTCGACTCTGCATCGCCATACGACGACAACGTGATGCATGCAATGCGTTGACAACATAGATATCTAAGACGCACATAAACCTCTGCAAGCAAAGAACGAAAATCAACAGACAAAAATAAGACTGACTACTCCTCCATCCTACCCTGCAATGGTTAGGACCTCCAAGACACATAAGCAACGCTCAAGCCCATGTTCCCATCAATTTTAGCCATTTAAGGTCTCAGGGTTGGCGACTGTTCTGAGGAACATGGAGGTGTCTACTTCCCGCCTGACACCAGTAGACCAAGCAACTAAACGATTACCAACAAGTACAACAATAGTAAAAAATACCAGCATGTCCTCTACGGAAGGTGCAAGTCGGAAGGACTCTGACACTGACCAAACATGGTTAAGACAAGGCGTTATATACGACTCAAAAGGGTATTGATTACAGACCAAATTCTCCATTTAATTTCCAATAATCAACGTGTTACCTAATCCATCCTTTGGAACAATGTAAACTCAAATGATTGCTATTATCATTACTAACTCATAATAAACGATGCGCTTAGTTCGAAGACATTACATTTGGTTAACAATTCCAACAATTTAACAATATTACCCTAAATATTAATCACATTACATTTTTATTACAGTAACTTTGCAGTTAAATTATTAATCTCATTACATCTTGTATGTTACCAATACCATAAAATTTCAATAACATTATCCACAACAACATCACATTTTATATTGTCATCACCTTGTAATTAACTGTCTATCACCTTACTTCGTGCATGTATCAATACAATTTACATTCACTTTCCTTAAAACAATATCAACATTGCATTTTATATTGCCATAACCTTACCAATAAAATATCATTAAAATTACATAGTAGCATTACGCATCCCTATAAATTAACAATCTATTACAACACCGTACATTAACATTCCATTATATTAATGACATTCCATTACATTGCATTTACATTAAATCCCATTACGTTACCCTACACTGACATTAACCTTACCATTAAGCATTACTTCACATTGATCATTACCCTAAAACAATATAACATTAACAAAACCAGGGATGTTAGCAGTAACAAAAACATTACACTAGCTTAGCATTATCATGAATGATGATAGTATTGAAAGATTAGCCATCAGTGGATATTAATATTTACATTAGCCTTAACTTGACCTTGACATTCCATAAGCAATACAGTAAACAACCTCATTAACAAAAAAACAGGTCACAGGCTCTTGGAAAAAAAAATCATTGTGCTATCCATCACAATCATTTTTTTCAGGGTTCAATTTAAGACTACTGATGGAGTGACTGAGAGATGATTCAACCTCAAGTTCATGGGAATAGGAGTGGCGGTTCTGGTTAAAAAGGATTAAAACTGTACTAAGCGATAAGAGGCAATAAGGGAGGACGCACATGTGAAGGGTTTCCGTCCTAGCTGGGCAAGTCACCAGGCGGGTACACGGTTGCCTAGAGGTCGAAGTACCCAACAAAAATTTGTAGTAGAGTAAACCAGCTGCCAAGATATCAATACTACTGCATAAGAGAAATCATCGTTGTCACACCACAAAGATTCGCGTGGGTATCAGACAGCAATTTCCTGGGACAAGAATCAATCCTGAAGAGTTGATTCGCCAAGGTAACAGGGTACGGGCCCAACCATTAGCTCCAACAACTCTCAGCCCAAATCAACACTTCCACACCCATGAAACGGCCGGTAGGTGAAGGAGGCAAGGGCTCATGCAGACCGGCCACACAAAACTAGAAAAATTGTCGTGGTAGTTATTTTTCCGAAGGAGAAAATGGTACGAGCGTTGTCATCTCAATGATAACTCGCAGACCAACATCCCAATCGTATTAGTCGATAAAAACACCAACGTTGAAGGGAGTAGGGTAAGAGCTAAGGGTACATGTAATCTCCCAAGCGACTCCTTCTAGAGAACACAACACAACACGTCAACACTTAAAAATTTCATACAACACAGTTTTAAAGGAAAAACACACAGTGAAAAAGGAGTTACAGAACGTTTCCTCACTCAGAACAAACTCTGAAAAAATTTCTTTTTTGTCACTGTTTAATTACAGAAGGATGGAAGCTAGAAGATGTCCTCTAGTAGTGAGGTTGTAACCTACAGTTCACGGTGAAAACACTTGACATAAGTGAGGTTGTAACCTACAGTTCACGGTGAATCCAGACTATGGCAGTGATTGTTGCAATTAAAGCTTCACAACAAGGTTATTACAGATTCCATGTACCACCATTGTTTCGATAACCATGTAGACCTTCCCCTTCGTTCAACCGAGGAAGACATTTGGAAAAATCAAGTATTTATCACCAACTCCAAAAGAAAATTCTAGAATAGGGTCGATGACATAAATTTTCATTTTAAACAAATTTAACTTTCATAAACTACATTACGTAAATCCTAACTTAATGATTTCATTACAAAAATTACAGTACACAAATTCTAAACCAAATGCGTTCACAATAAAGCACCTCTAGATCTAATCATACATCTTACAC
Source organism: Picea glauca (assembly GCA_000966675.3). Classification (NCBI taxonomy): domain Eukaryota; kingdom Viridiplantae; phylum Streptophyta; class Pinopsida; order Pinales; family Pinaceae; genus Picea; species Picea glauca. The sequence goes on along the minus strand of JZKD02S1677106.1, from coordinate 91,625 downwards.
AGTCTATCAATCAACTGAAGGGTGTACCTTTACCTGTATGCCTGCTCCAGGTGTTGTCCATCGCTTCATGCCGATCCTGCTCGCTGATAGTCGAGACCTCACCGGTACCTTCCAGCGAATTGCTAGGGGTACTCTGCTTCCCCATTGGCCCCCCGACCCGCAAAGGGGCCACACACTATCCAGATGGTATGTCCAGCTCCCAGCTCGCCTCAAAAGGCTGAGCTACCACTCCTAACCAAGCTGGAAAATCCCAACTCTTCACAAGTAATCAGTCAAGTCACAAATCCGGCAGCGTAACATTATGCTAACAACCGATCCCTGTCTTCCTCATCTTCCCTTTATTTTATAGAGTTTTTAGAACCTCCAACTTTCCCTAAATCACATTTAAATTAAGTTTTAATAAAAATCTTCTAAATATTCTCCTTTGCACAAGTGTCGTCCATCCCCCTCTTTTCT
>JZKD02S1677106.1:73392-87031 GCA_000966675.3 Picea glauca | reverse complement strand
ACTATAAAATACATAAGTTCCACATCCATTTTAGAACGATAACAAAAACAAAGACATTTAACTCCAAAATTCAGGACTCTAAGCCATCGCTTTAAGATAGATCACTTCATACATGAAATTCAAACCTACAAAAAACAGATTTCAAAAATTAAAAATTTACAATTCAAACATGTGAAATAATACAAAATTCAAATATTGTAATTAAAATAAAATTGACATACATACCAAAAGAGTTAAGTGTCATCCTTCAACATACTCTTTTCCACATAATATATTAAATATATTTTCCACCAAATATAATTTAGACATCTATAAAAATAAAAAACATAATAAAAAAACAAATAACACATATTAGCATATATACTGTAATTAAATATTAAATAAACAATAAGTAATAATAACATAACCAACCACAGTTAAACAGATTTAAGATTTAGTTACTCTCCAATTAAGAGTGCATGATTTAAACAATTTGTAAATCTTATCTAAAATCTTTAAAAAATAAAAAAATAAATTATGTTCTTGGTAAAAAAAAATTGAATTAGAGTTATATAATAATCTGAAAATAAATATAGAACTGTGTATAAAGAAAGTTCACAAATTTATATATTAAGTCATTCTTCCAATGAAATACTTATCTCCTTGTGGATAAGGTCTCAAATCCTTGAGGTGAAATTCTCCTTGTGGATAAGATCTCAAATCCTTCAGGTGAAATTCTCATCCCAAGTGATGTTATTGTGTTCTTGGTAAAACAGATTGTGAGTTAGAGTTAGATAATAATATGAAAATAAATATAGAACTGTGTATGAAGATAATTCAAAAATCTCCATGTATTAAGTCATTCTTTCAATGAAATACTTATCTCCTTGTGGATAAAGTCCAAAATCCTTCAGGAAATTCTCCTTATGGATAAAGTCCAAAATCCTTGGATGTAATTCTCATCCCAGATGTTGTTATTTGATTATATTTACACAACAATAAAATACTAATCTCCTTAGTAGTTAAATACTTCTCTTATTATTCTACAGTGGTCATATAATCAAATTTCACGATGCCCTTTCAAACTAAAGGACTCATAAATCTCCATATTAAACAATTCTTCCAAAAAACTACTTATAATCTCAAAAAGTTCACAAATCTCCATTTTAAAAATGATTCTTCTGAAATATGCTTATCTTCTCTGTCTTTGATGGAATATATGTTCTCATATAATACTACACCATTCTTGGACAAGAAATCAAGGAATGCAATCGAGAAAAATTTAGAAACTTTATCTTTTCTGATGTGGGATAGAATCTGTTCTCAAATATTCAAACATATTCAAGTTCAAAATTAGGTCTTCATCATGTTCTAACCTTAAATAAGTTTGAATGTACACAATTTAAGACAATGAAAAAATTATCTAGGGGTTCTATATAATTCAAAATAATTGAGAAAAGACTAAACTATAAATTTGACAAAACAAAATTTTGATAAAAGTCAAGAACATACATTTATGAATCATCATGAATGAACACATCATTTCCTAATCTGGGTGCTTCTTTAATCCCATTCTCCCTTTCGAGCACACTCTCAGGTACTCTCTTATCCACATTAGCCTATATAACACATTTCAAATTTGAAAATTTAAAAAATTATATTCAAATTATTATATAACACATTAAATTTAAATGATTTTAAGATATTAAATGATACCTGTGAACTCCCACCCTCTTCAAACTCTCCCACTGAGAATTGAGACAAGTGAGCCCAAGTACCAGGAGATGGAATAGAGAGTTGTGAACAATACAACTAAGAATTAAATCTAATATTCAGTGTGTTCACAATTATACAAAATTATAAATGTTGTTGATCTCTTATTCAAAAGAGTGGAGATTGAACAACTATTAAAAAAACATACCCAATTCAATCCATACAAATTCAAACTTGTCAAATCAAGTCCCCTACCGACTGGAGATTCGTTTAACATATCTCCAAAATGCAATTAATGGAAAGAAGAGCTCAATTATTTCTATAGAGACAAGGATATCTAAATCTAGAACTCAAAGTAAACTATCATAAAATGTGTCAATTTCTTTTTAAATAGATCACATACCAATCTACAATTCGGGTCATCATTTTGAATGACCTTCTTCCAACCATCTCGAAAAAAATTTGCAAACTCCAAAACTTCTGCTGCTGACATTGCATCTAAGTCTGCATTTGTTTTATCAACAAATGTGGCACAGGAATTGGCTTCTTCTCTCTGACGCTTCATGCCAACATCAACACCATAAAACATAGCTTCCAAATTTTCCCCGTTTGCAGTCCTAGCCTCTTTTCCAACTTCTGATGTAGCCTGGAAATCTGAAAGTGATGCAAATTCCCCTGTTGGGAAACGTAGTAAAGGTTGTGTAGGCCTCGACAATGTCGCACTTTGATATGCCCCTTTGCTATCATAAGTACATCATTTACCAGTCCCATAATATTTGGACGGTAGCCTAATATAATCCGAGTGCATGTGCAAGAAAAACTCTGGAAAAAAGTGTCTTGCAAAATAGTGTGGAACCTCATCATTACATGGCATTTTTCCATATGCCGCCAAAAATCTTTTATACATATGTTCCACAAAGACAGGGTGCTTAAAATATTGCACCTTCAACATTTTTCGCTTTGGGCCCTCTTTGAAATTGAACATGGAGATGGCGTCTTCTTTTGAAACTCTATTTTTTACTATTTCCCATTTATCAGGACCCATCACCTTTGACTTTCGTCGCCTCATTAGATCGACAAAATTGTCAGTGGTTGGCCCCATCTTCTGATATGCATCCATAAAGTTTTTCAGTGAATGAAAAACAATTTGCAAACTTTGTTTTCTCTCCTAGGGAAGTTTCAATACCGCCAAATCATTTTCCAACCTCTTTTTAACACCTGAGCATTGTTCAAGTGTCATTGCTTTAGTATTTCCTTCTCATGGAAGTTCATCGCCAACATCTGAAGGATATGTGGATGCTGGCGTGTAATCTTTTGTTTCTTCATAACGTGACCTCCTAAATCCACCTTCACCCTCTGCACTGACATTTGAATCTTCGTGATAGCCACTCTTATTGTCACCCCTTGCTCTAAATTGATTTCCTACACACACATTTGAATAACTTCAAGATTTAACCTCACATAAATTTAAATACAAAAAAATTCAACAAAAATAAACAAAATTTAAGAAACTTACTAGAAATATTATCTTATCCAGAGCTATTCCCTACATTCTTAGGTGTAGGAGTATTGATGCGCAACCTATCTAAGAAGGCTGCATCCATAACACTGGTTTGATCAAGTTATGCAGTTGACCTATTTACAGACTCATTTGAAAATCTCTTCTAACAATATTGTTGGTGCTCACTCGGAGTCTCAGTTGAAGGAGTTCCTGTTCTTCCTTCTTGAGAATTCCTAGAGCGTTTGCAAGGAATGTTTGGATAATCTCATGTCAAAATCACTCCTCAATATCTATCCACAATGAAGAGTTTATCAATAAAAATTCAGAGATGTACACAAGTTCAAGAAATTAAAAACGTAGAGATAAATCAAAGTTTTAAACAATCAAGCCACAGAGGTACTTGCGCATTAAAAGGTGAAAATACTATTCATTCATCCATGAATCAATCAACTAAAATATAATTAAGGGGTCCATAGACAGCATGGAAGATTCTTATCCTTCACTCATCATCCATGCACAGAAAATCAAGGCATTTGAATCTATAGGTATTTAAACACCGAAGTGACGACTATCAATTCGACTCTTGGCTGACTACTCAGGCATGGACTGATGACTAAAGGGATAAGGGACAGAAGATAAAACCATAATATTTTAAAAATAATCAATAAAACCCACACATAGAAGTCATTGAAATCAGAAGTTGGGTTCGCCAAGGGATTGTCATTCCACTAAGAGGTTTATCATTCACAATCCACATCAAAGAAGAAGATGCAAAGACTGACCATTCATCCATGAATCTGTAACGAACCTCCTCGATACGACAACAACTCTGATAACAGGTAAAAAAACAATAATTTAAAGTGTGTGCGCGCGTGTAAAAGGAAACAGGCACACTTGACTCACGTCGCCACTCGATGACTAACAAGACACAACCACGATGATCACAACAAGAAGACACAAGGTGCACCACAAGTGACTACAAGCATTAAACGACATACGGGTTAAGTACAGTACGAACACAGATGGAAGAATCCATAGTAGTAGATTTTACTATTTCTGCACAGGAAAGTAGGGCGTTTAATCTTAGTTCTTTGCTCCGGAGAGAGAGAATGTCAGATAGGCACTTGGCCAACTGCTCAGGCAGAAACTAGTAATCTTTGTCAGGAGGTCGCAGTGGTGGGAACTCTACCTTTAAGGAGCCTGAGACTACTGATACAACCTTAGAGGTGTGTCGCAAGAGTAGAAACTCTGCCTTTAAAGGGCTCGAGACTCCTGATACGGCACTGGATTCTTTACACAGAAAATAATCACACACACAAACTTAAATACAGAGCGACTAGTTTATCAGATCGAGAGTCTGATTTCATACAACTGTGAGTTTGGACAATTCCAATTATAGTACTAACCCTTAAATAAATTAACAATCTCAATACATCCTATATGTTACATATACCATAAAATTACAATAACATTTTCTTAACACCCTCACATCTTATGTTATAATAACCTTGCAACTAAAACATCAATCGCCAACCACATTACTCCTTGTATGCTACCAATGCAATGAAGTTACAATAACTTTACCATACGATAAATCAACATTACATTGATCATAACTAAATAAAATGACAACCACCTTGCAACTTACAAGTTATCTACAACATTATTTCCACATTTCCATAAAACATATAACCAACATCACCTTAACAGTTCCATAACCATTAGCACCAACATTAAACATTTCATTATACTATCGATACCTTAAAACAAATACACTGACATTAACCTTACCCTAAGCATTTAACATGAAGCATTACATTACATAATTCTTCCATTGCGCGCAAGTCTCATTCATCAGGAAACATGTCATTCAATTCTTAAATAATCATGGGCATGAGAATAAGTAAGATTTAAACATCAAACACATCTTATATCACGCTAACCCTACGAAATTCCAATTGCATTACAAATGATCAACAATGTCCCCTTATAATCCCATAACTTTGCATTTAAAATAACAATAAAATGCATATCATGCTATCAACACTAACATGATATTTTAATTTATATGGCCATAAATATTACCTTTACGTAGCAAGACAATATATTATAGTGGCCATACAGTCACACATTACTATATCTTTTATGTTATCATTTACAATAAAATTTCCATATTAGTACCATAAGACAACAATAACTTTAAATCATATAACAAGCAAATAAATAACATTTAAAATTCATTCTATGTTATATAATAAGAACATTGCATTTTACTACTAGAATAAAATAAGTCAACTCATCCATTTTAAAGTTTTTATAAATAAAAGGGAGGCTAGCTAAACAAGGAGATTTCCCATTTTACTAGAAGAGTAATCCAGGTTTCTTTTTATCAGATTTCCTATACTCTTCACTGGGATACATGAAAACACTCATATACATGCATAAACATATACCAGTCTCTCACTGATATGCAAACCAAGACTGTTGATGTTTGGCTGAACTAGGACTAGACCATCCTTGTGCCTTTGAATTATGAAATTATTTTCTCTCCTGATTCTATAGCCCTTACATCTATTTTTATAACTAAGTATTAATATCCAACCATCATAATTAAATATTGGAATTCACAGTAATACAGTAATACCATTCTAAGTAAAATGATTATTATCAAGCCTTACTTCTTCCATTTCGAAATTTGAGTGAGAGACATGAAGGAGAGGAATACATCAAGACATATTTATTTTCCTTTAACTTATAACTTAGCTTCTTCTTACTAATGATGGTTATCATTTTAGTTTTAAATACTGTCTCTAACTAAATCAGTTTGACAATATCAAAATACTCAAATGTCCCATTAGAGTTTATATAACTTTATCCAATAGAGTTTTCAATCACTGTTATATCAATATGCCACTCACTTCTTGTGGTTCTTTTGTGCGACGTGCCCTTCAATATGCACCACATGCTCTAAGGGTGTCACTCGCTTCTTGTGGTTCTTTTGCGCGATGTGCCCTTCAGGATGCACCATGTGCTCCAAGGGTGCCACTCGCCAACTTGACTGATTGGTAAACATCTATAACCCCTGGAGTCAACACTCTGCCAGGTGAACTTGTGGGAGACTAAGGGCTCTAAGGAATAAGGTCCCCACCTTATTGTGTGCCCCTTAGAATCATCATGAGCGACTGCCGCAATCTTCCCTCATGACATCGTGGATCCTCTCGAACTAGGTAATCATTAACCTACAGTTCAAGCCACTGCAGGAGTGATAGTAGGTTGTGGCAGGGCTGTTGTCTACACCTCTCCCTCAACCTCTCTGGAAATTGTGTGTGACCCATTTAATCCATATGTGAGTTTGGTCGGCAAGATATCGTCAGCCTACATCATCAACAATCGTGTCGGAACATGTCAACATCATATCATCAAATCAATGAAATATCACAGTAAATACATCAACCCAAATAGCACACTCCCTGACTCAATCCGGAGTCCAAGGGGTTCCATCGATGCCTCTGCATCCGCAAGGTCCAAAACCCTGCACACTTAATAAAACTAAGTCAATAGCACCTGTCTACGTCAAAGAAGTAAAACATCATGTCATCTATCATAATGCATCATAATCAAGGATAAATGTTTTAACATCATAAAATTCCAGATCACTTGCGAGAAAGTGTCCTCAAAGAATAAGTTTTCTCAATGCACCAGAGCGGGATGTTACATACACCCCCTCTTGGTCTAAACTTTGTCCTGAAGTTTCTCAATGTAAATTCCGAAATAAAAGTACCACAGTATCATAAGTCTATCTATCAAACAAAAATGGAAACTGTTGGCGCATATCATATGCGTCCTCCCAGGTCGTCGAGTGTGGACTATAACTGTCGCAATGGACCTTGACCTGATCTACCATTCGACGTCGTAACTGTCGAATGCGATGATATAAGATGCAGACTGGCTCAGCTATGAGAACTCCCTCATCTGATACCTGCAAGGAACTCATGTCAATCACGTGTATAGGATCACTAATATAATTTCACAAAACAGATACATGAAAAACATCGTGCATACGCCTCAAAGAATCAGGCAAGGCTAGTCGATAGGCCACGGGCCCCTTTCTCTCCACAATCTCGAAAGGTCCCACAAACCTAGGAGAGAGTTTAGCTCCCTTTACAAACTTGATCGAACTCTTATTCAGTTTAACCTGCAAGAAGATTCGATCGCCGACCTCGTAACTATGGTCGACTCGGTGCGCATCGACATAACTCTTATGTTGATCCTGCGCTTCTTTAATCCTTTGTCTTATGGTTTTCATTTGCTCTTCCATTTCTTGGATCACTTCTGGTCCCACCAGGACCCTATCCTCAAGTTGATCCCAACTTAAGGGCATCCGACACGGTCGCCCATAAAGAAACTCAAAAGGCGCCATCTTAATGGTGCTCTGGTAACTGTTGTTGTAAGCGAACTCTACTAGAGGAAAGAATTCCTCCCAACGCTTTTGTTGGTCCATCACATACATGCACAACATGTCTTCCAAAGTTTGGTTCATTCTTTCTGTCTGTCTGTCCGTCTTTAGGTGATACACAGTACTAAAGTTAAGTTGGGCCCCCAAGGCCTCTTGGAAACTCGTCCAAAATCATCCAATAAACATCGATCCTCGATCGGATATAATCTTCTTAGGCATGCCATGTATCCTCACAATCTCACTGATGAAAACTCTAGCTATGTCAAGTGTCTAATACGTCATACACACAGGAATAAAGTGAGCACTCTTTGTCAGAGTGTCTACTACTACGAAAATCGAGTCATGTCTCCTTGCCGTTAGTGGCAATCCAACAATAAAATCCATCGAAATAACCTCCCATTTCGATTCTAGGATGGCATGTGGTTGTAGTAATCCTGTTGGGTGTCTATGTTCAGTATTTACCTGCTGACACTCCAGACACCTGGCCACATAGTTAACTATGTCAGCTTTCATTCCCCTCCAGAAGAATAAGGGTTTAAGATCTGCCCTCATCTTCGTGACTCCCGGGTGAGCCATGTAAACTTCTCTATGAGCCTCGCTCAGGATCAACATCCTCAACTTATTGTTTGGCGGTACATAAATCTGACCTCTAAACCTTAATAACCCATCGCTATCAAATGAAAATCCCTCGCATCGTGGTACCATCATGGTGTTTTGTCCGATAAAACCCTCGACCTCTTTGTACCAATCATCATCACGCTGTAAAGTGAGAATCTTCTCACGTAGATCCATCTGAAGAGGCAACACTGAAAAGATGTGTGGCCTCTGACTCAAAGCATCCACAACTCGATTCACCATTCCCGTTATGTAAGTAATCTCAAAGTCGTACTCGCTAAGCAATTCCGACCAACGCCGTTGTCGCGCGTTCAGGTCGCTTTGCTTAAAAATGTGTTGTAGTCCACAATGATTGGTCTTTAATTAAAATTTTCGTCCAACAAGGTAGTGTCTCCAAACCTTCAAGGCATATACGATGGCTAATAACTCCAAATCATGCGTCACGTAGTTTTCCTCATGCCTTCTCAGTTTCCTCGAAATGTAAGCAATCACTAGTCCGTCTTGCACCAGACTCCGCCTAAAACTTCCTTGGATGCATCGGTGCATACCAAGAAGTTTGTGTCCATGTCAGGGACCTTTAGTATCAGCGCTATGGTCAACAACTCTTTAAGACTTCGAAATGCTTCCGCGCATTTCTCGGTCCAAACAAAATTCTTGTTTTTCTTCTGCAATTCTGTGATCGGATTTGCTATCTTCAAAAATCCCTCGACAAATAGTCGATAGTATCCTGCTAAACCCATAAAACTCTGCACTTCTATGACATTCATCGACGTAGGACATTCCATAATAGCCTCAACCTTGGCTGGATCCACGATGATACCTTCGTCGGAGATGACATGCCCTAAGTAGTGAATCCTCGATTGATAAAAATAGCATTTGGATAACTTCCCATACAATTTGTTCTCTCGTAGACACTATAGTATCAATCGCAAGTACTCATCATGCTCCTCCATCATCTGAGAGTAGATCAAGATATCATCACTGAATACTTGGATGAACTTGTCCAAGTACTCGTGGAACACCCCGTTCATCAAACTCATGAATACCCCTGGAGCGTTTGTCAATCCAAATGGTAAAACAATAAACTTGTAATGTCCAAATATCATCTTAAAGGTGGTCTTAGGGACGTCATCCTCCTTGATCCGTAACTGGTGATACCTTTATCACAAATCTATCTTGGAGAAAACCGTCGCACCCTTCATTTGATCGAACAGATCATCAATTCTGGGTAAGGGATATTGATTCTTGATTGTATCCTTTTTCAGTTGACAGTAGTCGATGTAAAGCCTCCACGATCCATCCTTATTTCGAATTAAAATAACAGGTGCACCCCACGGTGACACACTAGGATGTATCAGTCCCAAGTCCAGCAACTCATTCAGTTGCATTTTCAACTCTTGTAACTCTAGGGTCGACATCTGATAAGGCGTTCTTGCTATCGGTTCAGTCCCCAGTTTCAGTTCTATGGTAAACTCCAATTCCCTTTCCGACGGCATCCCAGGTAACTCCTCTGGAAACATGTCCACAAACTCCTTCACCACCGGAAGGTGTTCTAGACCTTCTGCTACTCCCTTTTCGTTTAGCGCAAGGATCTCATAAAGCTTGCACCCCTTGCGCATACTCTTCCGTAACTGTAAGGAAGAGACAAACCTTAGGGAAACTCCCTGGTTCCCACCTACAATCATACGTCTCTATCCTTCGTCATCAACCAAGCTCAACCATTTTGTCTTACAGTTGAGTATCGCCTCATGCGATTCCAACCAATCCATATCAATCACGACGTCATAAGATCCTAAGATCATGACGCACAAGTTGACCCTCGTGAAAAACTCTCCCAGGTTAAGAGCACAGCCCGTAACCTTTCCTCCAACCTTCTGTTTGGCTCCCGAAGCCATCTCTACAAAGCTAAACTCATCCTGTTCGACTTCCCTTACCTTAATCCTTTTTAGCGCTGTACCAGAAATGAAACTTTCAGTAGCACCGACATCTATCAAAACAATAAGGGTCTGGTCAGTGATGGTACCTGTCATCTTGAGCACAGTCGACTAGTACTCTGTCTGGTGGTTATTCACCACCGCATGAATCCGATGGGCCTTTCCCATATCTCCCATGGTAGTGGGTCCGACTGATCCAGACACTCTGGTCCTCTCCACAGGATAGTTGCACTGGTAGTGTGGCTCCCCACACATCCAACACCCCTTCTTTGGCCCAGTAATCCTGGTACCCGAAGTAGAAGATGACGGCCCACCGGCCTGGAACCCAGGTTTGTTCTTCTAAACAAGCCTAAACTACTGCTGCTGTGGGCGATGCTACTACTGATGTTGTGGTCCCCGATAAGGTGCTCGTTGCTGAGGCGGTGGTCGTCGGGGTGTAGTGGAAGTGGATCCTCTCTGGAAGCCACGATATCTCAGTTTAAGTCTCGCTGGTGTCTGATGCTACGGTGTACCAGATGAACCCTGCCCTGCTGGTCTCGCTGGAGTCCTAGTCTGACCCCCACTGATAAGCTCCTCCTATGCTATGAGGGCCTTTTGGACATCGTCGTGCAAGGTTTGAGGCATCAATATCCTAACCTTTGCATGCAGGCTGTCGTTAAGGCCAAACATGAACCAGTTGACCTTGAACTTCTCAGTGTTAAGGTGTGGAGCATACCGGAGTGGCTCCATAAAACGTGCCTCGTACTCGGGCACCGTACGACCTCCTTGTCATAAAGCGTTGAACTCATTGAGATGACACTCGATGAATTCCTCTGAAAGGTACCTCTCTCGAAACCGTTCCTCGAACAATTCCCATGATATGTCTTCAACGACCATGTTCAGCTGTGGCAGGAGCGTCTTCCACCATAGAAGAGCGCTCCCCTTCAGTTGAAATACTGTCATGCGAACCTTCATGTTGGAGATATAATCACGAAGTGCGAAGCACATTGTCATACTCTCGAACCATGCCTCGGAGGCGGCGCCATTCGAGGCACCAAAGAACTCAAGAAATTTAGCCTTCTCAAGTTCACGGTGAATGCTACCGGTAACGGCCGGTGTGCACGCTAGAACCTCAGCCGGTGCCAGTGCCCTGGCCTCGTCTCTATCCAATCGGCTGATCAGTGCCTTGGACATGTGCTGAAAAGATCTCATCATCCAAACAACATCACCAACTGTTATCTGCTCCTGTCCAAGAACCTGCTTGCCTCCGTGGGGGTTAGACCCCTCAGGTGTGGATGCTACTGGAGGCGTCACACCTCCTCCCCTAGTTCCCCCTCATTTGCCTCAGCGACGTCCTCTAACCATGATTACCTGCACACACACAATCAACTCGATCAACAATAGTATAATCAAATCTAATCATGTCAACGAAATTCGTAGCGAATCCCAAGCCGCGGGTCGAAGCGGCTCTGATACCATATCTAACAAACCTCCTCGTTACGACAACAAATCTGATAACAGGTAAAAAACAAAAAATTTAAGTGTGTGCGCGCGTGTAAAAGGAAACAGACACACTTGATTCACGTCGCCACCCGATGACTAACAAGACGGAACCACAATGATCACAACAATAAGACATAAGGTGCACCACAAGTAACTGCAAGCATTAAACGACATACGGGTTAAGTACAGTATGAACAAAGATGGAAGAATCCATAGTAGTATATTTTACTATTTATGCATAGGAAAGCAGGGCGTTTAATCTTAGTTCTCTGCTCCGGAGAGAGAGAATGTCAGATAGGCTCATGGCCGACTTCTCAGGCAAAAACTAGTAATCTCTGTCAGGAGGTTGCAGTGGTGGGAACTCTGCCTTTAAGGAGCTCGAGACTACTGATACGACCTTAGAGGTGTGTCGCAAGAGTGGAAACCATGCCTTTAAAGGGCCTGAGACTCTTGATACGGCATTGGATTCTTTACACAAAAAATAATCACACACACAGACTTAAATACAGAGCGACTAGCTTATCAGATCGAGAGTCTAATTTCATACAACTATGAGTTTGGACAATTCCAATTATAGTACTAACCCTGAAATAAATTAACAATCTCAATACATCCTATATGTTACATATACCATAAAATTACAATAACATTTTCTTAACACCCTCACATCTTATGTTATAATAACCTTGCGACTAAAACATCAATCACCAACCACATTACTCCTTGTATGCTACCAATGCAATGAAGTTACAATAACTTTACCATACGATAAATCAACATTACATTGATCATAACTAAATAAAATGATGACCACCTTGGAACTTACAAGTTATCTACAACATTATTTCCACATTTCCATAAAACATATAACCAACATCACCTTAACAGTTCCATAACCATTAACACCAACATTAAACATTTTATTATACTATCGATACCTTAAAACAAATACACTAACATTAACCTTACCCTAAGCATTTCACATGAAGCATTACATTACATATTTCTTCCATTGCGCACAAGTCTCATTCATCAGGCAACATGTCATTCAATTCTTAAATAATCATGGGCGCGAGAATAAGTAAGATTTAAACATCAAACACATCTTATATCACGCTAACCCTACGAAATTCCAATTGCATTACAAATGATCAACAATGTCCCCTTATAATCCCATAACGTTGCATTTAAAATAACAATAAAATGCATATCATGCTATCAACACTAACATGATATTTTAATTTATATGGCCATAAATATTACCTTTACGTAGCAAGACAATATATTACAGTGGCCATACAGTGACACATTACTATATCTTTTATGTTATCATTTACAATAAAATTTCCATATTAGTACCATAACACAACAATAACTTTAAATCATATAACAAGCAAATAAATAACATTTAAAATTCATTCTATGTGATCTAATAAGAACATTGCATTTTACTACTAGAATAAAATAAGTCAACTCATCCATTTTAAAGTTTTTATAAATAAAAGGGAGGCTAGCTAAACAAGGAGATTTCCCATTTTACTAGAGGAGTAATCCAGATTTCTTTTTATCATATTTTTTATACTCTTCACCAGCATACATGAAAACACTCATATACATGCATAAACATATACCAGTCTCTCACTGATATGAAAACCAAGACTGTTGATGTTTTGCTGAACGAGGAGTAGACCATCCTTGTGCCTTTGAATTATGAAATTATTTTCTCTCCTGATTCTATAGCCCTTACATATATTTTTATAACTAAGTATTAATATCCAACCATCATAATTAAATATTGGAATTCACAGTAATACAGTAATATCGTTCTGAGTAAAATGATTATTATCAAGCCTTACTTATTCCATTTTGAAATTTGAGTGAGAGACATGAAGGAGAGGAATACATCAAGACATATTTATTTTCCTTTAACTTATAACTTAGCTTCCGTTTACTAATGAT
>JZKD02S1677106.1:35071-55538 GCA_000966675.3 Picea glauca | reverse complement strand
GATATTCTGGTTTATTCTAAAACAGAGGAAGAACATAATGAACACTTAAGAATAGTTCTACAAATGTTGAGGAAACACAAACTGTACGCCAAATTTGACAAGTGTGACTTTTATCAAAAGAAAATACAGTATCTAGGACATGTAATTTTCGCAAAAGGCATTGTCGTAGACCCGGAGAAGATAAAATCCATTATGGAATGGCCAGTACCTAAGGATGTAGTGGATATCCCGTAATTCATGGGAATCACCGGATATTATCGTAGATTTATAAAAGGGTTTTCCAAGATAGCCTACCCTATCATGTCATTACAAAATAAAGGAACCAAATTTAACTGGTCAGAGTAGTGTCAAGACAGTTTTAACAAGCTAAAATAATTATTGACAACTGCACCCATATTGAAGGTAGAAAACCCAGATAAAGACTTCACCATATGTGTTGATGCAAGCAAAGAAGGACTAGGTGGTGTCCTAACTTAGGAAGGACATGTTATTTGTTATGAGTCCCAGAAATTAAAAGAACATGAACGAAATTATGTCACTCGTGACTTAGAATTGGCAGCGGTAATACACTCCTTAAAAATGTGGCGACACTACATAATGGGCAGAAAATTTCTACTACTGACGGATAATAGCGGGGTGAAATATTTGTTTAGCCAACCAGATCTTAATGAAAGACAAGCAAGATGGCTAGCCTTCTTGAGATAATTTGACTTCGAGGTCATACATATCAAGGGTAAGGAAAATAAGGTAGCAGATGCTTTAAGCAGAAGAGCCCATGGGTTATTTGAGATAAATATCAGTAGGGAAGAAAGTGATCTGGAACAAAGAATAAGGATAGCAGCTATTAACGACGAAAATTACACTAAGATAATGGAAGAATCACAACAAAGTACCGTAAACTCATATAAGCCAGATCTAATCATTGACAAGAAGGGACTATTACAGTTTTAAAACAGACTTTACATACTAGATTCAGTAGATTTAAAATTAATAGTCTTGGACAAAGTGCATAAGAAACCATATTCTGGCCATCCAGGATACCAGAAAACAATAACAACACTTAGAAAACTATTTTACTAGCCTAATATGAAGGGTGAAACAACATAATACTTAGCTAGGTGCCAATATTATCAGTAGTTTAAGGTCGAGCACCAGCATCCAGCCGACCTATTACAGCCATTACCAGTACCAGAATGGAAATGGGAGACCATATCGCTGGACTTTATAACAGGTTTGCCTAAAAATCAGAAACATAATGATTTTATTATGGTTGTAATCGATAAACTCAATAAGTCTGTACACTTTATTCCTGTAAAGTCTACTTTTAAAGCTATAAACATTGTTGAAATATTCATGAAATAAATTTTTAGACTGCACGGTATTCCTAAAATGGTGATTTCAGATAGAGACATAAAATTCACATCCACTTTTTGGAAGGAATTGTTTGCAGGGCTAAATACTAATTTGAATTTCAGTACGAGTTATCATCCAAAAACGGATGGACAGACCGAAAGGACAAACCAAATCATAGAGGATATGCTCTGCATGTACGTAAGGAAAAAACCAAACAAGTGGGAAGACTATCTACACTTGGTATAATTTGCATATAACAATGGGTACCAAACTTCAGCTAAGTTAAGCCCTTTCAAGGTACTATATGGTAGAAAGTGTATGACTCCAATTAGTTGGGATAGCCCGGATAATAGACTCATGGTTGGACTAGAGATGCTCCAAGAAATGGAGAACATGGTAAGGAAGGTACAACAGAACTTAAAAGAAGCACATGACATACACAAAAGCTATGCAGATCAGAAAAGAAGACATTTGGAATTTCAAGTAGGAGACCATGTTTATTTGAAGTTCAAAGCCCAAAAAATTTCATTGAGGTTAGGAAACTGTGCCAAGATGGCACCCAGGTTTTGTGGGCCCTTCAAGATACTAACTCGAATTGGACCCGTAGCATACCAACTTGCACTCCCAGCTAATCTAAGAATTCATAATGTATTTCATGTTTCTTTGTTGAAAAAGTATGTTCATGACCCTACTCACATGATTGATTGGAACTTGGTGCAGGTGGAACCCGAAGGCGAGTTCTAGGTGGAATCCCTGCATATTCTGGACCGGATAGAAATAGAACTTCGGAGCAGAGTCATCGCTCAGGTAAAGGTGCAATGGAAGCACTTTAGTCTTGAGGAGGCCACTTGGGAGTTGGAGGGAGATCTACGGAAATCTCATCCAATATTATTCCAAGAAAGGAACGAACACTGAGGAAAGTGTTTTATTGAAGGGGGGAAGGATGTGACATCCCCAAAAATAAAGTATTTTTGAAATTTAAATTTGTTGGAAAATTATTTTGTTTTTAGTAAATTCGAATTTGGAATTTTTTTTCCATTTATGGTAATTCCGAATTATGAATTTGATAATTGTAATTAATTATTATGACTGTTGGGTAGAGATGTAATTTGACCTAACTAACTATTTGACTATGACACTTGTATGAAAATAGAATATCTTATATTGATTGCAGGAGGACAAATGGAACAACCATGTTAAAATCAGTTGACAATAACTCCATGAGTGGGGAACATGTTGGAACTACCTCTGGGTTGGTTGTTACAAGTGGAAGATCAAATATTTGGCCATTAGCAGCCCCTAAAAATCAGGGATTTAGAAATCTACAAAAATTCCCAAGGGAGGGAAAAAGACCTAGGCAAAAAGATTTTATGGATAAATAACATATGTGAGGAGGCAGGACGTTGCCAAGTATGCTAGGGAAAATAGACTATGGATTTTCTTGATGTTATGAACATTACTGATTGAGTGTGAGGAAAGAGGAATCTACTAGAGTTGTAGGACATTGTTGAGGAGGAGTTTTCCAAGTTCACCCTCATGGATTCATGGTCAGCCTAGGGGGTGAATCGAGCAAGTGATTTTGGCTACCCCATTCTACGGTTGGGAGGAATGTGGCTATTCCTTTTGTTTTCTAGCGAATTGATTCAAATATGTTATCACAACCCTCCTCTATTTAAATCATTAAATGTCTAGTGTAATGCATCTGTTAACTAGGAATTGAATAATATTATGGACGAAATAGCGAATCGAATGTTATTATCTTTGTTGTATCTTATTAATGGGTAAATACTATTTGCCATCAATCTACTAATTGCGAGAATATGCCTAGTTAAGTCCTGAAAGAATAATTTTCTATGGGTTAGTTTATTGTTGTATTAGAGTGAAAGTGGTAGGCGTACCCCCACAACCAAATGGTACTTACAGAATTGAACTAATTAAGTGTGTAGTGTAAATGGAAATTGAATAACGAAAATATACATATATATAAACGTATGTTTGTTTCCTGTAGGTTATGATACATACAGGAGTATAATAAGTAAATGAGATTCCTTTCTTATACATATTAAATATGTATGTTTTAATAGGGAATATATGGGTACGCAAACACCTAGGATATAATTATGTATGGAATATAATCAAACGAATTGCAAAATTCTCTATAGGAAATTCTACAGTACACAGAATATAAATATTTCCATAGATATTCATAATAATTTGTAAGTCAATTACGTCTAGTTATCTACATGTTTTAGTACTGAAACAAATTGGAAATAACATCATTTTATACAGGAAATTCTGGAATTTAGTAAGAAGGGTGTGAAGGCCCCATATGAAATTTAAGTCATTCTGCAACCCTTAAGGTTTACATATGCTTGGGTAGAAATTCATAATGTTATAAATAGCAACAGATATCGCCTTTGTATCTATAATAGTCTGATAAGTAATGAAATAAAAGAAGAAACAACAGACTCTACTCGATTACAATGAAATTGTTTTCTATCAAGAAGTTGCATTGATATTGGAATACATTCCTAAGCTTTGATAGTCAGAAAATTAATCATTCGGTATTTTTTTCCACTTTCATCATGCGACATACAAAGAGAAGTGTCCTAAACCTTGAATAATTAAATACAACAAATTAAGAGCCCAGATTTAGGGTATGTTTGAACTACGCAGCCACTAAAATCTATATTGTACATTATTACAATCATTTTTTCCTTGCTAAATAAGGATCGAGCTACAAACTGGGTACATTACAGTTTCATACCAAGAAAAGTTCATTTTTTGCATCTGGGACGATTAGATCCCGAACGGTTTTGTTTTAAGGAACTCGAGTACATTTTTCCATGAAAGGATGGTCGAAGTTACGAAGGTTCGGAGACTTCTATCCTAAAAAGGAAACAAGAAATCGTCATTAGCATTTGGCATTGGGTAGTAGAGTGAATATAATTAAATCGTCAAGGCAGAAGTGTTTACAGCAAACGAAAATAATAAAAAAAAAAATCAGAATTATACATAACTTGGACGTAGCACATGTCGTCCCTCACACCATAACAAAGGAATTCAACCTCGAACTTGATGGGGAAAGGAAGCCAATATCGATCTGATGGGTACTTCGCAAAAACCAAATTAGAGGCCCCATCATTAGGACGTATTGTATACAGCCCTCAAAAAACTTACTCACCTGAAGTAAAACAGAGAAAGATTGTTAGGGTTTAAATTAATCAAGAAATAGGACATGAAACTCAGTATGTACATTTGACCACACCCGAGAATCCAACCAAACAGTAATCATGCTTTTCTGAATGATATACGTGCATGGAACTATATTATCGGTTTATTATATCGCCAATGTATTTCTTTCAAATCATTTTGGGCATAGATTTACCCTCTAAATGAATGTTACAGAAAAACCCTTTCTTGTATCTGTCAAACTAACGGGTGGTCTGTCACGAGTTACCTTTTTCTCTCAATATTCAAAGACTTGTTCTTGGCAGGATTCTATTCTATCCAGTTTATTCAGAGATTAATACTATGGTGGAAATCTTTACAGGGGTCTGAAAGTTAGATAATAGGAGTTTTAGAAAGAGTCGAATCGAAAGACGAAAAGAAGGATATGACGAAACCCATGAATGAAGCACAACCCCGTAACCCACTAGGTAGACTATGCCAAAATGCAGATATAGTAGTAACGGAAGGAAACCAAAGAGGTCCTGAAAGGGTTTGGAGTCTTTCATTACTGAAGGGAAGTTCCCCCATTAGCATTCATAACTGGGGTTGTAAGACAACTAACAAGCCACAGGAAGTAAACTGTGAAAGGAGAATCATAACCAGAGCCATAATAAAAAAAAAAGGGAACTCTTCCACCTTAAGGAAAGCTGAATATTTATTTCAAAAATTTTAAGGTTACAGAAGGTTACGAACTTACCAAAGTGAACAGGTAGGGATGCCTAGTTTCCACCTGGTGGGTACCTCTACGCGTTCAAGGATTCCCTCACGAGGAAAATACAGAAGTTCCTGTGGGAACAAGAAAAAAATGAAAGGACTATGAGAATGCCGATGGAATGACTTGTAAACCTAAAAGAACCCTTATTACGCAAAGTAAAGGAGGCCAGTATGATGGATGGTCCTTCCCATGAGAGTGGGATCAGTTGGCATGTGCCTATCAGCCAAAGGGTCAAGTGAAACCATCATTTTTCGCATTCACACAGGAATTCATTAAATTTCAGACCAGAGCTTTAACTCACGCCTGTTGAGATTTTGACCTCACACTAAAGGCGCACGAACTAAGGAGGGTCCCCTCTCGACTTGACCAACTAGAAATGCTGAACCACATCTGTGATGAGACCTGTCATCATCTTGTCTGAAGAGAACCATCGTGCAGTCGAGACATCACACAGTTTAGTTTGGGTTAACCTAATTGGTTCGGATGGAGTCTCACAATTATAAGATCTTATATAAATAGCGACTCACAGATCAATAATCAGCCACGGAACTTAGTTTGGAAGAATGGACTTTAAAGAACAATGTTAGTACTTAGGTTAAGCCTACAACCTTTTTTTCTAGGATAAGTAACCCGATATACATTATGTTGTGGATTGTTTTGAACTATGTCCCTTTTAAAGACTATTGAAATCCCCTTGCGTATAAGTTTAAGAATTATTTTTGCATAGGGAGGAATTCTGGAATCATGAATCCTAAGTTCGTCGTAGTCCAAGTTCAGCATAGTATATGTATGATACGTTTAAATTTTTGGAAGATTTAGGACTTATGGGAATGTTAGAGCAATGGATGGTTATCATAGCATGACCTAGACCCCTATATGTTGGGTTGGATAAAAATGTCAACATGGATAACCATAATATAAAAACTTATCAGAGTTTAATAGTAGAGAATAAAACTATCATCTTATCCTAGAAACGAATCTATCAAGTTAATTAGGATTAATGTTTCAGAGAAGAATTTTTTTTTTAATGTCAAAATTGAGGTCTATTACAGATTACAAGATCAAAAGCAACATGTGTATGGTGCATCTACAATAATTATTGAACCAATTTATTGTCATTAGGAAGTGGGCATCAAATGACATGTAGAAGTTGAATTGATTGTTCAAGAGTCATGTAAAGAAGAGGAACAATTGTAACTATCTCTTACAGATTGAGAGAGGGAGGTAGAAGTTTGAAGATTACAATTGAGAAAGGGTGCAATTATAGGTGATTTAAATGTGTTGAGATGGTATGTGACATGGGACATTTAAAATTTTAAATGTGTTCTCTATATGATCTTATGTTTTGTTAAATGACAACTTGAAAGCTTGAAAAGAGAAGTTATGTCAGTGTAAGATTGAAATCTCACTCAACGGGATGTTTTGGCCTTCTACTTTCTTGGCTTATTGGTAAATGAACATTCCATAAATGTAGCAAGCAATCAAATATGAAAAAGAATCCCCAGTCATGACACTGAATTCATTTATGTGCTTAGCTAGATGATTCGTTTAGTAGTTGGGGCAAGATCAATTACTGAATGATGCTTGATTCCTATTTGCATAATATAAATATTATTATTTTTTTGTTTAGGTGATGCAGATTTCTCGAGCCCAAGGATGCATTGAAACCATCATTCAAGATAATATTTTAGGGTCATTTTAGGCTAGAGATCATTGTATTATATATAGTTTCCACTTTTTCTTCTCAGAAATGACCTCTATCCTAAGACTTATAGCTACGTGATATTTTCAAGGTGCCTGGGCTTAAACGCACCATTGAACTTTATGTAATACAGGTAGGAACTACACCCATAGTTGTAGTATACGATGTTCACACTAGTTAAATTAAGAATCCATAGATGAGAATGTAAAGATAAAGATTTTTTATTTCAATTTATGTTGTCCACCTATATGTCCTTATCCAAGGGGCATGCATTCCCCAGAAACAAATGGGGGGAATGGATGAATAGATATAGGGGATTTCCTCCATTATCTCAGTGTTAACTATTACTCATGCTAGTTAATGGACTAAAAAGTTATTATTGAACCCAAGCTATAGTTCAGGTTGATGTTGTTTTTCTCTCCAAGGTCTAAAGGCCTTGGGTTATGGGTGGGATAAATAGTGGAAAATAAATCAATGTCAGATTGGCAATCAAATTTTCATTGCTCACAAATCCCACCACTATGATAACCCACACCCTCAAGAGTAGTGCTAGATCATGTAAATAAAATTAAGGGGAATAAATCAAGGGCCTATATGACCTTGGATTCATGTAAGGTGCTCTCCTTTAGCATCATTTTATGACTAATTATATGTAATTCCATCCCAAGGTCACTTCATCTAAGGATTCTCTTAGCGATGACTCATATGAAGTATCTGGGATGTATACTAGTTGGAAACATTCCTAGCCGAGAAAATCTTGGTATAGTAAGGAAGAAGGAAATTTACTACTTTTTTGGGAACACAATGTCTTTTTCTAACATAAGAGCATATTTGTAAATAAAAATCTATACTTATCATGAACTATACTAAAATCACTACTAGGAATTACATCAGTTAATGAAGTAGTCCAAATTGCTGGTGAAAGTTGAAACTTCAAATGCTCCATCCATGGAGAGATCTAACTTCAAATAATAACCAACATATAGCTACCAATGCATGAGATCCTAATGCTCCATCTAAAAAAACTATTTCCCAACAAATCCATCTACAAATCCCAATGTTATAGTAGTTGGTGTAAAGTGGTGCAATATACATCTCTCACTTCAAATGATCCTGAATATATATTGGCTTGAAATATTTAGTCTTGTGTTACTGTTCACTTTACTCATTCCATACTTCATTGGATTCATTTATATGAGAAATTGGTCATGCTATTGGAAACAAATACTATGAGGAAGTTATGGCACTTAGAGGAGGAAGCTACACGTTATAACATGTTTGAGGATCCAGGGATAGTGGTGAGAGGTAGAGATGAAATGTAGAAACTGAAGGTCATGACAAGTGTGATCTGACTTTCAGGTCAAACCAATTAATAAGCATTTAATATGGGACGTTGAACCCATTAATAAGTGGAAGCATTGTAATAATAGTTATTTAACTTTATTTTTTTAAATATTTTTTGGACTTTGATAAATACTTCAAACATATAGTCTTCCAGGATATTAAATCTCACAATTATTCTTTAAGCCAATAAAAAAATATAAATTAAAAAAATAAAAAACACAGTTTGCAATAAAAATAAATAACTATTTTTAAAGAAAAAACATGAAAAACATATAAAAAATTAAATGCACACAAAAAAATTCAAAAGTCTTCCACTGGGATATTAAATCTCATAATTATTCTCTAAGCCAATAAAAAACTATAATTTAAAAAAATTAAAAACACAATTTACAATTAAAATAAATAACTATTTTTAAAAAACCATGAAAAACATATACAAAATTAAATGCACTTAGAAAAAAGTCAAAACACTTGAAAACTATAATACTTGACCTAATAAGGATTAAAAATATATTAATGAACCGTGATGTTATTTAAAGTCCAACAAAAATAAAATATAAATTTAGGTATAATCCCATTATTTTAAAAATGTATATAAAATTAAAATGAATATGATAATTGAGACAAATGTCAATGTATGTAATACATTTTACAAAGTCACATATAATTAACAAATATTAATAATGTGACAATCTATAACAAAAAAAAAACAAAAAAAAAAATCTTATATAAATTTAGGTATAATCACATTGTTTTAAAGATGTATATTAAATTAACAAAAAAAACCAACATAAATAAAATCTTGTATAAATAATTGCATTGGTTTAAACATGTATACAAAATTAAAATGTACCAACATAAAAAAAATATTGTATAAATTTAAGTATAATCACATTGTTTTAAAAATGTATATAAAAAAAATGTATATAACAGTTAAGACCAATGCCAATGTATGCAATCAATTTTACAAAGTTACATATTATTAATATTTATATAATAATATAAAAATTTATAAAAAAAATATCAAAGTACTTTTTAAAAAATGCCTTAAACATTAACTTAAATGTATTTTTTGTAAAAATAATGTCAATATTTTCAATATTTCATCTAAACAAACCACCAATGTCTTCATCTAACCCAATGTTTTAATATTGTATATATACAACGATATCTACATTGGTTTTCCAAGCATATCAACATCAACCTCCACACGCTTTTGAAAATTTGTTTGAATAGGACATCATCATATCAACTTCAACAAGCTATCGAAAATTCGTTTGAGTAAGACACCATCGCTTCATTGGTGCAAGTTGGAAATGTCCATTGTTTGAACTATGATGACATATTAATGCAATTATGCAAGTGATAAAATTTGTTGAATGGATGTTAAAAAGGGCGTGGAAGTTTCTCGAAATTAAAAAGTTTACAAGATAAATTATTTTTTAGTTGAAATTATTTTTTTAATTTTATAGGAATTTTGTTAGAATTTATGGTGTCTTCTTTTTAGTTGAAATTATTTTTTTAATTTTATTGGAATTTTGATGGAATTCAATTACTGATAGATGCTTGATTTATGTTTCAGAAGTTAGCCAGATCTTGGTGAGGCCTTTACAGTGACATTTGTATGTGATGGCTACTTCGTTTGTTGTTCCAGATCAATGTTTATGGAATATTCATTTATTAATAAGCCAAGAAAGAAGAAGGAAAAAACATAGATAATTCATTTAATTGTTGAAGTAAGATCATCTGTTGATAGAAGCTTGATTTATGTTTCAGAAGCTAGCTAGATCTTGGTGAGGCCTTTACTGTGGCGTGGGTATTTGATGGCTACTTTGTTTGTTGTTCCAGAGCATAGTTTAGACTTGGGGAATGCCTTTGCATGGGTTATCTCAAATGGCATCCAATGTAGATTCTTGTTAGTTCACCATCATGATTTATCAGCGTGACTTGATTGATACTGATAATGATTACAATTCTTTTAAACTTTTATTAACACCCAAATTCTAGTTTCTGTGGTGGATGGTATTTTAAAGGACCAAAACATGATAACCTTTGTTAAAATAGGTTTTTCATGCAAGAAATTTTATCAATTGACCTCTGGTTGACAGGCTAATTTGAACAGGAAAATGTCGTGGGCACCCAACTGCATGGCCACAGGGATAGGCCCTCATGACCAAGTCAAAGTCCAGTGGACTGTGACTTGGCAATGAGGGACTAGCCCTGCGGCCAAGCAGTTGGCATGCCCACGGAATTTCCTTGAAAGGACGCCTAATTAATTAAATTTTAATTAAAAAAAATAAATTAAATTTGGCAGAAAAATAAAAATAAAACTAAAAATCTGTTTAAAATATAACTAAAAGTAAAATTTAAAAAAAAAAATAAAAAAAATCTAATTTGAATAGGGAAATGTCCTAGGCACCCAATTTTTTAACTAAAACTCTATATAACTTAAAGTAAAATTAAAATAAAAAAACTAAAACTGAATCTAATTTGAACAGGGCAATGTCGTGGGCACCCAATTGTTTGCCCACAGGGCTAGGCCCTCACGGCCAAGTCACCATCCACTAGACTGTGACTTGGACATGAGGGCCTAGCCTTGTGGCCAGGCAGTTGGCATGCCCATGGCATTGCCCTGCTTGGCGTCCTAATTAATTAAATTTTAATTTAAAAAAACTAAATTAAATTTGTCAGAAAACGAAAAATAAAACTAAAATTAAAATTAAAATAAAACTAAAGCTAAAATTAAAATTAAAAATTAAAATAAAAAACTAAAACTAAATCTAGAACTAAAATACAAATAAAAATCTAAAATTAAAAATTAAAACGAAACATAGAGAAATACCTGAAACTCGCCGACAGCTCACTAAAACGGCCTCTACGCTAACACGACCACTGCACCCAAACACTCACAAGACCTTTGTGCAAAAATCTCACACCTCTGTTCTCACGACCTCTGCGCCAAACTCTCATAGACCTTTGCCCCAAAAACTCACAACTCTACACTCATAGACCTCACAAATGCTCACAGACCTCACAAACGCTCACAGACCTCACAAACACTCATAGACCTCTATGCTCACGACCTCACAAACACTCACGGACACACACAGTCATGCTAAAACGCTAAAAAAAAACTGAAAACCATTCAAAATCGACATGCGGTTGATATATAAACATTCTTTCGGCAGAACAATCTTTCAGCCGAAAGAATGTTCATCCAAAATATTGTTCGGCCAAACAATCTTTCGGCTGAAACATTATTCGGTCAAAAACATATTGCCAGATGGAAAAAATCTGTCTGACTTAATTTTTACACGGAAATCAAGGATGTCGTCACTACACCGTTCAATTTGATGTTCCACTTTTCAGTCGAAAACTAGTTCAGCCGAAACAAATATCTTTCGGCCGAAAAATAATATTAGTTCGGCCGAAAAAATGTTTTTCAGAATTTTGGAGATCTGATTGTCACGAAAGTGTTACCCACCTTCGTGATTTCACCCATAACGATGGTTGTGAGTTAGTCTTTGTATATGTTGATTCTGATTTTGCAGGTGATTTGGACAAAATGAGGTCAACTTCAGGATATGTATTTACTCTGGCAGGTGGAGCTATTAGCTAGATGTAAAAGCTACAGAACATTGTTTCTTTATCCACTACAGAAGCAGAATACATAGTTTCTTCGCATACTTGCAAAGAGGTGGTTTGGTTAAAAGGTTTGTTTGGTGATTTTGGAAGGATACGGGACAAAGTAAAGCCACTTTGTGATAGTCAAAGTGCTATTCACTTGGCTAAAAATCCACCCTTCCACAGTAAAACTAAACATATTCCTATTAAGTACCATTTTGTAATACAAGTCATCAATGAAGGTGGAGATTCTCTTGAAAAAGTTCATACAAAAGAGAACTGCACAGACATGTTCACAAAACGAGTACTTTTAGAGAAGCTACGATGGTGCTTAGTTTCTCTTGGCTTGTAGAAAAGGCGATGAATAAATTGGGAATGATAGATTAGGTAAATTGTTTTCAAGGTGGAGATTGTTGAATATGCCAACCAATTTTCTAAATTTGGTGGATATGGGCAAGTTTCATAGATCCTATTTTGTAGTATTTTGTTCAACCAAATCTGCCAATTTGGTATTTATGCACTAAATTGGATAAACAATTTCGTAACCAAATGAAGTTTGTTCCTTATTGATGTAAGCCCATATAGAGGCATGGTCGAATGAGAGGAGCAAGTGGATTTGAGTGAGAGTTCGAATGATTGTTTGTACCATTGGAAGTCTGAACTTGATGGTTGTTGTATTCATATCCCTTGAACAATAATCAAAGATCGATTATCATTGCCCCGTTGAGGTTTCCATTACAAGAAGGGTTTTACCACGTAAATCTCTGAGTTATATCTGTGTGTATGTTATTGTCATTGATCTTGTTTATTTTGTTTCAACTACATAATTAGATACTTGTTGATTTCTGCATTTAACAAGTCTAACAGAAGGGACATAATTTTTTTGTATAGGTTTAGTTCAAGTGCTTGGGTAGCATGTTTTTTATCCTCTCTACAATTAAGGTACTTAAACTTTTTTACATGGGCTTAGCTCGGGTGGTTGGGTATCATGCTTGTTATCCTCCCCACCCGAGTTCAATTCCCACATAGTCACATGTAGGCCTATTGTGATAAGGCTAGAAGGGTAGATGCCCATACTCTTGGGTTATAGTGGCACCCAATAGGTTTAATCTAGGTCTAGCCAAAATCACTCTAATTGATTCCCCATAGTTTTAAAAAAGGCCTAAAATTTGAAATTACTATCATAATAAAAAAACACACCATGATTCAAATGTAATTAAAAGAGGGTGCAAATTTTAAAGTCTTATTAAATGAAGTCAAATGTGTTATCATAATTGATGTGGATACGTTGCATGAGTATTATGTACATGACATCCCATTTGTCAAAAAGCACAAAGAAAATTTCCTTGGGAATTTGAAGTGAATATCGGTCTTCATAGTTTATGACAATTGGACTATCATTGTGTTTGATGTATAAATGATGTGATTTGGGATATCAAGGGAAGAACGGACAAGAACGACTAGTAAATTGACACACACAGTGTTTGATGTATAAATTATGTGATTTGGGCTATCAATGGAAGCACAACCAATAAATTGACACACTGTGGGATGGTGGCCTTTCATGTAATAGTTTCCCCCTATCATCTTATAAGTTTCATTTCTTTTGACACTTAATCTATTTATTTAAATAATTTTTTCTTATCAATGGGACCGCCAACATCATTGGGTATGGAGGTAGCGAGCTAGACACCCACGTGTTCTGGAAAAACCAAAAAATAATGTAGGTGCTCTATTAAAATTGTTGAAATATAATCAATGAATTGTTAATGCTCGAGATTATGTTAAACTTACTATTATACACATTGTTTCCTTTAATGGATGCATTGAAGCTACCAAATCTTTATTAGGAAACAATGCCTTTATTAGTGTCTTCAATTGCTATTTCTAGGAGAATGGTGGAACTAGCCCATCATCCAATGAAGAATATGGAGACAAGCTAAGGAGATGTTATAGGTATTGACTATCATTTTTTTTTCTTTGTAGTTGATAAAATGAATTATTTTGAAAGGGTTTTAGGCCTTTTGGAAACTATGTGGGTGATTTGAGATCATGATTTTAAACTTTTAAGCTTTGATGATGAAGCTAATGGTGGGATTGTGTATGCAGTTGTAAAGTACAAAAGGAGTGGACCAATTATGAATATTTTCCTCAATGCCTAACTATTCTAGTAAGACTATTATGTTGTTGTTATCTTTCAAACTGTTTTCACTTGTTCACCATATTGTAGGGTGTTTCCTTGAAGACCTTCACCCTGACATCATTTTTTATATCAAATATTTTTTTATCCGGATTATTTTCGGCACAAAATGAGTGCAGAGATATAATAAAGAAATGCACAGAGATATTACAGATATCTAATAATATAACAAAAATGTATTAGAGATGCAACCATAAACACAGATATACAGTAATACATGATTTAGATTAATGAAATAAATGTACAGAGACTGTAAAAGTACACAGTGAAAGACTCGCTAGAATGGTGGCAACTTATTTCTGAGAAGAGATGTGAAGGCTACTCACATTTGCAAGAAGATGGTTACAAAGAGGTTCTGAAGGCATTTTCAATAAACAGGAATGTCAAAAACCCTAGAAATCCAAAAACCTAACCCTAGGAGATGAAGCGCCAAAAGTCATGTGGGCCCCGTTTGGGTAAGTTAGTACATCAACTTCCCAGGTTCGTAACTTTTGCATAGGATCTTTGTTTTAAGAGAACGATAGCCCGTTGGAAAGGTCTAACCGAGAAGAAAAAATTTCGACTAGTCCAAGCCAATTTTTTTGATAGTCAATTGGACCCCAAATCCCCTAAAAACATCGTTTAGGGCCTCAAAACGACCCCGAAAGTTTGGAACCTGAAAAACTATTGAAAAACTACCAAGATGAAAAACAATTTTTCGAGCCCGTGGAATAAGTGGGTGGCCACCGATATCCACCTGGGTCAATCCTCCCTCCTTAAGATGAAATGGTATCCATTGCGTTGAGTTCCCGGGGGAGAGAGGGAAGCATTTGCTAAATATGAATCTTGGTGAGATGCTTGCCTTGTTGGAGACATCACGCTGCTCGATTTGTGGAAGGATGTCATGAACCTGTTGCTGGCGGGGTTGACTATGTTCAACCAGTCGAACTATCTGAGATGACTGTGTGCAGAAGGAATCTTTTCGTTTTGCTGCAATTTTGTCGACCTGCTTCTGTTGGATAGAATGTGCTTTACCGAGGTTGTAGGGGTTGTAATTTCCTTCTATTCTCCTTTTGAATAGATTGTGAAGAAGCTAAATTTTGTAGTATGAGATACTACTTTGCATCACGTTTTAGGTGCGACAATAGTTGGAACTACCTCTGGTATTATGTAGATATTACCCTATATAGTAACAATGACACTACGAGATCAAGACTCATAAATAGCATGGTGCTTCCACATATATGGTTGGCCCAACAAAACATCCCATACATTTAGTGGGGAAACATCAGATAATAAGTCATCCTTGAAGGGTTGGATGTCGTATGAAAATCGACATTGTTGGATGACACGAAGATCTCATCCCTGGAGAAGCCACCTGATGTTGTATGGTTACGAGTGTGGTGTTGTCGACAATCCCAATTGTTTGATGATCTCTGCTGAGATGAGGTTCTCATGGCTTCAGCTATCAACAATAAAATGTAGTGAGGTCCCCTTCACCCACATCTATGAATGAAAAATTTGCTCCCCCTCTTCTGGATCTGTTGGTTCTTCTGGTTGAATTGTTATGGTCGTGACAATAGCAGTGGGGTCTGCATCGATGATCTGTATTTTACAAGTATTTTCATAATCATATTCTAAATCAGGGTTTGGCTCCTTGTATTTGATCTCGGGCACCAATGATTGTTTTGAGCGACATTCATTGGTGTTGTGCCAGGGGATTTTTTGGAAATCACACCATTTTCTAGTGTCCTTCTTCGTCTTCCCATGACCCTTCTTTTCCTATGGCTTAGACTGGTTTTCTCGAAGTTGTTTGTTAGGGTTGTTTTTCTCATATTTTGGTTGTTGCGGATTTGCAGATCCGAACTCCCATTTGTTATGGTGCTTAAATTTCTTCTCGATTTTAACAACATATCAATAAGCAACACTCAGTGATGAGATTTCCAAAAAATCCATTTCAGTTTGGATGTATCTATGTAGAGCCATGCGATATTTCAATACCAAATGTCGCTCAATGTCTTTGATACCCAGCTTGGTGCGCAAGGTATCGAAGGTATTAGTGAACTCTGGAACTACCTGGCCCCTCTCTTGCCGCAGTGTGGTCCATCTCATGTACTGGTCCTCATAGTTTTGAACAGGGTAATACTGTTCCTTTACCGCATCCACAAAAAAATCTCAAGTGGGCTCAACCCCATATATTCCAGAATCCTCTATGGAAAATTTCTCCCATTAATTTTCCCACCAATATTTGACATGGGGGAGAGCCTTAAGGAGCGCGAAGGTGATCTTTTCTCTATCGAAAAAATTGTGAATAGAGAAATAAACTTCAAGCAGATTTAACCATTTGTCTAGGGCATCTGCATCTATCTAATCTTCAAATACAAGAATATCAAAATTAACCTGTACCTTGAAAGGAGAGGTGCTTCCAAAGTGTTTGTTTGATGAATATGCGCTTGTTTCTATTTTCAGGCATTGAAGGATGTGGGAAAAATTCTCCATTATTTTGTTCCTTTGTCGCGTGGGATATTTCTCAAGCAACATATTGATAGAATCGCATGCTTCGTCGTTTTTCTTTTCTTCCACCATGGAGGATTTCTTGGGTGTGTGAGAGGGATTTTCTTCAAGAGAGACAAGCTTGAGACCCAACTTTCTATACTCATACCTCATCGGGGATATGTACTGAGAAAAGGATCAAGAGCAGCCTCCTCTCATACCACTGATCCAGATTAATTTCGGCATGAAATGAGAGAGGATATATAATAAAGAAATGCACAGAGATATCATGGATATCTAATAATATAACATAAATGTATCAGAGATGCAACCATAAACACAAAGATACAGTAATGCACAATTTCTATTAATGAAATAAATGTACAGAGATTGTAAAAATACATAGTGAAAGACTCGTTATAATGGTGGCATCTTATCTCTGAGAAGAGATGTGACGACTACTCACATTTGCAAGAAGATGGTTACAATGAGGCTCTTAAGGCCTGTTTCAATAAACAAGAATGTCAAAAACCCTAGACATCCCAAAACCTAACCCTAGGAGATGAAGCGCCAAAAGTCATGTGGGCTCTGTTTGGGTAAGTTAGTACATCAACTTCCCGGGGTCATAACTTTTGCATACAATCTTCATTTTAGGCACACGATAGCTCATTGGAAAGGTCTAACTGAGGGCCTCAAAATGACCCCCGAAGTTTGGAACCTGAAAAACTGTTGAAGAAATGCCAAGATGGAAAATTGTTTTTAGATCTCGTGGAGTAGGTGGGTGGCCACCGATATCTACCTGGATCATTTGTCTAACTCACTACTTAAAAATATAGCCTATCATAATTGTTACTCCAACTCACTACATGTTATGCAGTCTATGATGGTTAGGTAAATTAGGCTATGGAGTTCCTGAATGAGTTGGTTGATAGAAGACTTATTACTCATAGTTATATCTAAGACACGTGAATTTCTTACCAAAGGAAGGAACTTTTCAAAGTGAACATTTTAAAGTGGGATTTTATGGAAATGTTTTATTTATTGTCTAGTTTCTATGCCTTTTCGCATCATACCTATTGTCATTATATAGTGCTCATTGAATTTATTGTCTACTCCTTGATATTGTAAAGTAATTCCAATGAAACTTATTCTCTTATCATCTATAGTATAAAATCAAGGTTTTTTTCTTGATCTATCCATATTTTTTCTACAACAAGAAATATTCACAAGAAACTAATATTTGAGTAAGTTTATTTCTCCACACTATGGAAATACATAGAGAAATCGTGACATAGAAATAGAGTATATCCTTACTTTCAATGTTACAAATATCATCTTGCAACATCCACTACTTATAGAAGAAAAACATAATCCACTTGGAGAAGAGTGTTAGACACACCATTTAGATAAGCGTGTAGTGTGTATATTCATCAATATGATACAAATATAAATACAATGATGTTTACCATTGGATTTGTATTCCAATATGTCTCTTGGACTCCTAACATTTGTTACAATATCTTAATTCTTCATATTTTGTCAAGCTCGTAACCCTAATGGATTATGTTTCCAACATTCCCCCCTTTAATCTGAACGAGTGTATATGAGTCCAAGGTGAGAGATGATATATGAAAGTTGGTAGTTGAAGTATGGAAGTGTACAACCACTGAAGGATAAATGTGCTCTCTAAATCTAGTGGTTCTCGGATGACCACAAACCCAATGATGATGGTGGTTTAAGGAAGACCACAAACCAATCTAGTGGTTTAAGGATGACCACAAACTCATCTAGTGGTTTAAGGATGACCACAAACTCTCAAACCTTGCTCTAGGCTCAATGGTTGTCAAAACATTTTCTAAGTTAGCTAGACATTGGAAGTTGGTGTCTTATGCTAATTGGAGGTTCTCTCAATGTTGGTTTAAACATGACCATAAATTGTGATGTAGAAAAAGTTGAAAGTCTTCTACCAAGTGGAGGTTTAAGGGAAACCACAAACCATTGTCTAGCAGAAGCTATATGTCTTCTATTAAGTGGAGGTTTAAGGAAAACCATAAACCAATCTGGTGGTTTTGGGTGACCACAAATGGAATCATGTTGGCTTGTCATAATTGTTGATATTGGTCCCCCCTGTCAGGGATAAGGTGAGAAGGATAAAATCCTTTCACTACAATATGCTCTAATACTCGAGTGAATTTGTTGGTATGATTGACATAGCTTCTTGACTATTGATAACCATTGCCAAGAATCCATCCACCCTTAGTGGTTCTTTACTCTTGCATTTGAAACACCTATCTAAAGGATGATTGTGTTGTCCACAATTCTTACAAGGATGAATATCGAAGCATTGATCTTCCACATGCCCAACTCACTAACAATGTTGGCATATCATAATTTTCTCTTGAACTGAAGCAGTTGATTGTGATCCTTCTTGAAGAAGTCCAACACTTTGAAACTGGATCGTTTGGTGTAATCCGGATTATGAAAGGTGGCATATTTTTCATATCCGAGACCAATTCTATGCTTGTTATTTCTGATTTCGTCTCAAGGTATCCTGATCTTCTTGGAAAGAGAAGGTTGAACGTCATCTATACTTGAATCTGGATATGGCTCACTGAATGGTTGTTGCGCTCGTTGTTCATCTGGATCGACACCATCATCTTCTTCTTTGAAAAGAGAGTTATGAACATGGACTAGTTCAGAATGTTTTCAAAGATTCCTTAGCTCAAGTGCATCGTGAAGAAGTCAATTTTTAGTTTGCAACAATGCTTCTTTTTCGTGAGAAACTTTCAAGTAGGTCACAACAGACTACAAATTTTCTTTGCCAATGGTGATTGTAGTTCCTACAGAGGACATGATTAGAGTGTTCAGTAACTCTAAAAATTCCTCAACTTGAGTCATTTTAAAAACAAAAATAGAGTTCACGGGCTTCTTGCAACTCCACCCTTTAACAATGCAACCAACAATGCAACCAACAAATAGAGAGTGTCCGCCTCTATCGAAAATGCACCCATTTATAGAAAGATACAATTTCAAAAAGTGCAAGTAACTTACAAAAAGACTATTGTTGATGGGTGTGTTAGTATTGCTTCTTTAAAAGGGACTACTGATGGTGATGCTTCCAATTATTTTCTTGTCTTTCTATTAATTTGGATAAAATGGTGATGCTTCCAATTATTTTCTTGTCTTTCTATTAATTTGGATAAAAGCACAAAGTTGAGATTATCTTTGGCTCAAAGCACAAAGCACATTAAAGACAATTACTCTTACATTATTGTTCTACAACTCATATAGAATATTTGCAGATTAGTACTATTAACAATTGTAGAGAATCCCTTTGAAATTGGAATTGAGCATCCATCGATATCAATTCTTTAAAGTTGACCCAACTTAAAAAAAAACTTCATCAATCACATCTCGCACAAATATAACATAGCCAAACCTTGCCCAACACTAGGGAAGTAATGAAGCTCAAGGGATTTTAGATCCTTTCATTCCATTATACATATTAGAGTTGTATCTATCAAACTCCTAGCTAGCAAGCAAAGCTTCTAGAGGTTTTTACAATTCTATAAATTCTTTGAAAGAGCATCATTAAAGGAAAAACAGAATTAAAATATACAAATTCTTTCAAACCCCTGTTTGCAGCAGCACTGTTTGCCAATGAATCAACAACTTGTTCAACTCCTTCGACAAATTGCAAAGACTCTGGAGCTACTGTCAATCTTTAGAATTGCAATCGATTTGGAAAGGTTTTCTTTTCAATTAGATGTTAGCACACACGAATATAGAACATGGATTGCCTCTGACATTAAGGTGCAAAGCTAAG
>JZKD02S1677106.1:0-16791 GCA_000966675.3 Picea glauca | reverse complement strand
CTTACCTTACAGCATAACATTGTTACTGTCGAAAAAATGGGGAGAATATGATGAATTAAATCAAATTTGAATTTATATATTTATATATTTATATAAATATATAAATAGGGGGGACACCTATCGGAATGTGGTTGGTTATTATATATGTGATAATGAACTGCATAAATAAATTAGGATTCTCATAGTTAGCATTACTATATTGATGGACACCCAATTCAATACAAACTTTGAGAATCCTAATAAATTAGGATTCTCAAAGTTTGTATTGAATTGGGCGTCCATCAATTCATGCACTAAAGGAAAATTAATCCCTAAAACGATATACCTCTGCCAGATTAAAGGTCGGTCTGTTATCACCATCAGATTCGCCATTCCACTGTGTAAACACCGCCGCCTGCATACATATGATAATGATATAACAAAACTTAAAAATAAAGAAACAAGATTCAGATGAAATCGAAGCCATTATCACCATTGGATTCGGATGAAATCGCAGCCATTATCACCATTATCACCATCGGATTCAGATGAAATCGTAGCCTGTTATCACCATTCCACTGTGTAAACACCGCCGCCTGCATACAGATGATAATGATATAACAAAACTTAAAAATAAAGAAACAAGATTCAGATGAAATCGTAGCCATTATCACTATCGGATTCGGATGAAATCGCAGCCATTATCACCATTATCACCATCGGATTCGAATGAAATCGCAGCCATTATCACCATCGGATTCAGATGAAATAAGATTCAGATGAAATTGCAGCCTGTTATCACTATCGGATTCGCCATTCCACTGTGTAAACACCGCTGCCTGCATACAGATGATAAGGATATAACAAAACTTAAAAATAAAGAAATAAGATTCAGATGAAATCGCAACCATAATGACGAGAGCCATCTCTCTTCCAACAATCGATTATGGCGTCACTGTCACTGGGGAAGCGTCCAATATTTGTTTGGCGAACCTGGTCATGCAAAATCAGAAACCAACGCTTCAAGAATATGAAGCGGCCTGCCTGCACTTCGCATGTGCATTCGTATCCATAGAAACCAAAATGCTCCAAGAATATGAAGCGGCCTGCGCATGGCGCCTGTATCATATATTGTTACAGTAATTTTTTAATCATGTTTAGTAAAAGTGAAAAAGTAAACATGATAAACGTACGATTTTATAAATGCAAGGGAGTTAGTTCTTGCAATCTTATTCATTGATTTGGATGTAAGACGAAGAATATGCCAGCATCTTGAATTCCTGACCATCAGATTAAATTTAGTAATTAAAAACATGATTAATCGTGCAAATCTGATAGGGGGACGCCTATCGGCGTAATTAACTAAGTCTGATAGGGGGGACGCCTATCGGCGTAATTAACTGGTTGAGTAGACCGATGAACGAATGAGAAGTAGTGCAGTCGAATGAATACTCCGTGTTTTTTGTATGCGAGAATTGGAAGAAGCGTTTGAAGAAAACTCAACTATTGACCACCAGTCGACCATATGAAGGGGTCAGAATGCCCTCGAACGCCAAAGAAGATAATGACGCTGTCACCACAGAACAAGTAAAACAACAATATGCCAGTAAATCCTTTCATTATAAGGGTTGAAAAATTTCGTTCCTACAAAGAGTTCCTGCAGCAGCCAGTGCAGTACGGATCGATGAAGAACAGTCAACTAATCGAATCCCGTGAGAATCGACCAGATTAACAAACATTTGAATATTTTATGAGAACCTGATGATATACAAGTGTGCTAATTTCATGGTGGTTCTATTTTTCGGGGTAGTCGACGCCTATGGATGGTTCATTGTTGTTTTATATGGATGGTTTCTAATTATTTTTGAATGATTCAACCACATCAACAACTGTACATTGAGAATACGTGACTGTATATATTCACGACTATTTGAATCGGCTTCCACCAATGCCCAAATCACCTTGCACTGTATGATTGAAGATGTTAACCTGTTGGGCTTTGAATGAGAATCTAATGGAAACAATCTATTATGCATTTTCATCCCTCGACTACCCAAAATAAATCTCCGACTTGTCTAAAAAGACTAGTGGTCGATTGTTATACGGATGGTTTTTGGACATGACAATATACATTATTGCTGGTCGTTGCATTATGGCTCAACTTGGTGGCAAACTTAGGGGGCACCGATCCTACTCGCGGCAAAGAGATGAGCAGAAGAGAACACTCTGCGGCGACCTTCAGTAGTTCTCATGGGATGTGAATCCAATGGCCCACCCAATTAGGACGCATGGTTCATTAAACAGTCGACTTGTTTCGTGATTGGAATTCCTAGTGCCACCCATCGATCTACTCAATAAGGAGATGATGTGAATCATTATTTACTATTAAACAATGTTATCCGACCACATGTGAGTAACGACCACTGAGATAACCAACCAAAAAAGATACTTGCAGTCTTGGTGTAAAGAAGTCGACGGGTTTCCTACTAGTGTTTACTGATAAAAAAGATTCGTATCTAGACGATACACTTCACATGTTGGTCGACTCAAGGTATGAAATGACTCAGAGAAAAATAGAGTAATGTTGTTGGTTAACCGAATCCCCGAGAAGTTCAATACTGTGGTCGACTAGGAGAAGCAGATTCAGTGTAAAGGGTCACATTCACCACAAAACCCAAGTTTACAAGGAAAATGTTGACTTGACAAAAAACGGACAATTATTTTCCACTTATGTGTTAATAGAAGACCGTGGCAGGTTGACTCGACTAGTGCAACTATTGGAAGTTTATGAGGGATACCATTGGACAGCATAGAGGAAAACTGAGTTACATATATCACGAGAAGAGATCGGTCGAAGAACTGCAGCAGTAGAGAAAGCACATTGATGAGCAATAGAGGAAAAAGTTAACAAGGATTGGTTGTTGCAAAAGAAACTGATTATCGACATCTTGCAAGAAGAATCGGACGCGTACTCAAGGAGAATTCAGTATGACATGAAGCTAGATAATCAGATATGAAGAAGTCGAGTCTTGGACGAAGTCGGGGTCGAGGGCGCATTAAAGTTTATGGTCGAATTCGAAGTCATCGAATGACCGATCGAATGAGAGACAGACCCTGGTCGAGGTCGAATCTCGGTTGGGGTTGATCAAATTATTCATCTGGGTTGGACTCCTTACAGTCATTGGCAACATCTGGCAACAATTCCTCTCGAGGGGCAGCCTCAATTTCCATGATTTGATTTATTGGGCCTTCTAACGATTCTCTTTGATATGAAATAGAAGCTTTGTAAGAGGACCATACCAATTTTTTAAAGGGATTCATAGGTATGAATGAAATATATAGCTTGAAGGATATTCGAATCGACTTGAGATAGTATGTGCGAAGTCGAGCCCGTAATACAATTAGATGGAAAACAATATAAATATATATATATATATATATATATATATATATATATATATATATATATTTTCAATTGAGTAAGTTTCAATTTGAAGAGGTATTGAAAAAATGAGGGGGTTAAACATGCGTCTTGTTAGAAGGCAGGCTATTCCCTCCATCTATGTAATGAAAGTCGGTTTCTCACCAATGAGATTGGTTTTTCTCCAACGATCCTTACTCGACAACATTACAAAATCCTCATACCCGTAAAAGTATTTGTAAGTTATGTCATAAATTGGTGATTGGTTTTTCTCCAAAGATCCTTAGTCGACAATATTACAAAATCCTCATACCAGTAAAAGTATTTGTAAGTTATGTCATAAGTTGAGTCACTCAAGTCATGATCAGGTAGACTTTAGAGTCATAATCTATCCTCCTTCATGTAATGTGAAAATCCAAGACTCCATACATTGCCAGAGATTTGAAAGCAGCAGCACAATAATGTTAAAGAGCAGTAGAATGATGAGCAACAGAGTAGTGAAGAGAGAAAAAGCAGTCGAAGGCATTCAAGAGAGATATTTTATACACAGAGAGTGTTCACAAAAATATGTGACAATTAATTTAAACCTCTTGGTACAAGAATTGCAGAATTTTTTTTGAAAGAAGTAGACTGTTTGGCTATTGATGTAGACCCTCGGGTTTCATTCTGTCCAGATCGGCCAACTGTTTCCACGCATTCTTATCACCATACCCAGTCGTTTTGTTTTTATGGGGTTTCTGGGTTTGGAACACCTTATGTCACTGCGTATTGTTTCACTTGGGTATATGGGTTCATTCATGTCACTAATGTTTGTTTCACTTGGGTATATGGGTTCATTCATGTCACTAATGTTTGCGCAGTGAGTTATGATGGTTGTTATGCCAAAGGGCTTGCTTAAAGTTGATTTCTATTTCTCGGCTCAGTTTATCTTAGCATTCTTTGTTTGATTGGAAAAACCATGATGGTTATATCCTGCGTGTTCTAAGTATTGTTACAAGACCAAAATGGAGCCTTTGCTCCTCTTTTCATAGTCTCTCCTATCTCGTGAACTGTCACCTTGTCTGCAAATTCATTGGTGGTATACCCTGTATGTTCACCATTGGTCTCGGAGGATCTCACCCGATGTTCGGATTCGACTCCAGTCTCCTTGTTTTGGTTCACAAGGAGAACCCTTGATTATTCAAAGCCCGATTTTGATAAAGGGAACTCATTATGTCCTGTTTGATACATGGTTGATGGTTACGAGTTGATGGTGCATCATCGATAGTTTCCTATCGTTGGCTCGTCTCTATTGATTATGTTGACAATGGTTTTTGGTTATTGGTATTTAGTCATTGCAATTGGTTATTCTAACAATCGAGTTGATAAGCTCAGTATGGTTAATTGGTTGATTGGAGAAATCGGATTGAATCCATAATCGTTGTCTTTTGCATTGTGATTATTGAATTATTAACAAAGTATTAGTTTTAATTGATTAGGTCACAACAATGCTTTGTGTGTGATGCGTGGGTATGTGTCGCCTTCCTACACCATGTTAGGTTGAGTTAATGATTGTTGTGACTGTGTGTTTTAAATTGAAAAATGGGAGTACTGCAATCGTGGTAATTATGGCATGGCCATCCACTGTATATGCTATGGATATTATTTGATTGCGCCATCAAAGAGGGTCACGGGTTTTTTAAACAATATGGTTTTGTTGCAATTTCATTAATTTGTGTGATGAGATCGGGCATACTATTGTTACCTCGTTGTATTGGATTGATAGCTCGGCATTGTGGATGTTTAGACTTAGAGTAATTGGACCTTCACAGTCACAAAAATGCTCTTGTGTTTTGTCAAATGGTATGTGTATTCCACAACATAGTATGAGTTGAATGGTGATTGTTGTCTGAGAGTTTAAATGGCAAGTTAGGATCTTTGCAATTAAAATATTGATGGTTGTATTTGCTTGTTTGTTATGTGCATTGATGAATATCATGCATCATAGCAAGATAGGAACAGGTTCTGTGACATTATAATCTCATTACAATTTAATTATTAAATGAATTAAAGGACAAAATAGAGAACGATTTTTGTGTCTATATTTGATGATTGAAATAATTCATGGGAAGTGGTTGATGAGTTGACATTGAAAATGGTGGAAATATGTGATTGTTTATTCATTTGGGAATTGTTTTAAAACATTAAATGGATAAATGAGAAGAAATAGAACTCCTCTACAGGTTTTTGTGGAATTCATACTGTCTTGTTTTGAAGACACTGTGTTAAATATTTAATTACGAACAGTGAGAAAGTTATTGCACGGAATTGATTGAATTATACACAATAGTTGATCATTTGATCACAGTGATTATTTGGTTGGTGTTGGACCATTTGAGTTTGATGTATAATGTTTTTATCTATTACTTGATTAATTTTATGAACAATATCCTCTCTCTTTCCCTACCATTATTTCACTTTTCGCTAACTACGATCCCCTCGCCTTCCCATATTCTTTTTTCACTCCTTGTTCATTGACAACAGTTAAACAATTTGTATGGATTGGATTGCATGAGTCTCATATGTTGTTGAGCCAAAATTTATTTCATATTCTTAAGGAGTTGTCATGTATGGTTGTTAAATGAACTATTTGCTAATCCATCATGCATGCAGGAATGAGCATTTTCAGTCGAGGTATCCATGGCAGAGGCAACCAAGGGAGAGCTAATTGGAACAGAGGCCCAAGAAGGCCAATATTCTCCATACACTTGGATGTTGACTCGCAAGAGTTAGGCCAGTTATTTTAGGATGGATTTTTCAATTGGATTTGAAAAAGAGTGGTCCAACCTAGGCCTGAAAGTACTCCCTTCCAAGATCAACAAGCGCCTGGTATTCTTGTACCCCCTCATGTCTCATTGCAACATGAGGTTACCAAAAATGATGGATGGCAGGAGATTGTCCACCTCACAGTCTCCCAACATCGTGGCTGGCCCAATTTTACCTTACCTACTCCCCCACCTATGAGATTGCCCAAGCTTCACATTTCCACTCACCAGTTCAGTCTTGTCATGCTAGAAAAAGGTTTAAAATTGAGGCCCACCATGCCCCTAACAAAGGAGTTTCCCCGTCCACACCCTTTAATGGCTCTCATAAATCTGTGTCTTCCCGGATGCATTTGAGGGATTTTTGTTCCCATGTGATCAATGAGATTACGCGTAAAGGCTCAGTGCATCCAAAGGAAAATTCAGATAAATCAAAGGGTGACAGTAGCAATCAAGGAAATATTGCATCTCAAAGTGGAAAATATGGTTTTTAAGTTTTATTTTATTTATTGTTGATGATAGTTGACTTCAGATGTTTTGGACATCATGTTTTCTTTGGGTATATGAGTAATATATTTTTGAAAATAATTTCAAATATCAATGAGATAAATTGTCAAATATGAATATGATGAGTGTCACAAGGAGGGGTGTTTTACTTAATTAACTAGTTATGTTATGATTGTTAAGAGCTAAAAATGAGTCACAAGGGGCCCCACATACTAGTTATTATTTATTTAAAACCCTTATTATGATTTATTACTTTTCCCCACTAACTAAAATGTTGGTTGAGTTTCCTTCTTCAACCAAATCTGATTTGCTTAAAGGAAAAAGAAAAGGGAGGAACAAGAGGAGGATAGAAGGAGAATCATACTAAGGTTTTCTCTTTGACTTTATGTTGAGATAGTTCAGTTTTCATTCATTCCTTAATTTATCACAATCCTAATTCATTTTTACAATAGCAAGATCTTATTGTAGACATCAAGATTCAGGGTTGAATTACATCATTCAGACACTTATTTTTCAGAGGTGTTGATCTATCTTTCATAGTATGTGTAGACTTGTTTGTTTGTGAATTAGTTTTCATGACTCACAAAGGCTATTGTGCAGAGTCGAGTGGGCAACAATCTGTGGCAAGTTGATCTATCCATTAGAGTTCAGTTTTATTTTTTGTCACGGGTCCTTTTGTATGTTTCATCGGGGACATCTAAGTTTGAATTTGGTCCAAAACTTCTTCACAAAATTTTGTAAAGAGAATGACTTTTTGATGAATTAGAATGAAATAAAGGATTGATTTATGTCTCATCTGTCTTGATTATCATCTTGTTGTCTTTACTTCTATCTCTACATTTATTTCAACAACTGTTGTATTCAAAAAATTATATAAACAATGAATTTTCCAGCAAGATTTTATTTATAAAAAGTCTAGCCTAAGCACTTGTAATCAACACTTGTGAGTTAGGATATTATTTTTTATGGCTATAAACATAGGGTGACATTCCAGTCTATTTTTCTTTAGCCAAGCATAATATGAAAATGCTTGAGTAAGAACATTTCATATCTTTTCCTCAACACTTATTTGGCGACCATACTGGGGAGATCTTCAAGATCTCTCTGGTTAATTTTTATACTCGATTATCATCGAATACATCTATTTTTTTTATATTTCTTTGACTGTTTTTTTTCTTAATGACTGTGCATGTTGCAAGGCAGCCCAATATTGAGCCCAGTCTTCAAGATCAAACCAACATTGCTTTAAACCTGTTTAACACCATTTTAAACATTGCCAATACCCGTGTTGAGCTTAATCATTCATGGGCAGCAATTGAACGAGATATTAATACTCAAGAACGATTGGAAGCTAGACATAGATAGCCTAGAAATCAATAGTAACCTTCTTGTTTCTTCATTTTTGGCCTTTCTTTCATGTCCTTAGACTCTCGTGTTTCTAGAAGAAGAAGAGGCTTATCACCCAAAATTAATCCTATAGCTGAAATAGGATGAAGGAACGCTGTGTTATCTACCTGACAAAGTGATCTAAGGAGAACTATGTATGATTCATCCAATTTATCTTTCTTTCCCTCATCTATCACCCACAATATGGCATCTAGTGGTGGCTCTGGTGGCAATGGAAGTGATTCCTCTTCTCAGTATTCATCTTCA
This sequence comes from Picea glauca, assembly GCA_000966675.3. Taxonomy (NCBI): domain Eukaryota; kingdom Viridiplantae; phylum Streptophyta; class Pinopsida; order Pinales; family Pinaceae; genus Picea; species Picea glauca. The sequence goes on along the minus strand of JZKD02S1677106.1, from coordinate 8,430 downwards.
TCAGTGATTGGTAGCTTATATAGCCACCATATCCTTGTCCAATCTACCATAAATCCCACCAAAGTCATTAAAAAGTATGGGCTTTATCAGTTTGAAGAAGACACCACAACCACACCATGGCATGTGTCCTCTCCTCTTAACCTAGCACTTGCTACTCATCCACTTCCTAAATTCAAAGAACATCTTCCTAGGTTTTCAGGAAATAACACTGTCACTACAAACAAACACCCGGTGGCATTTTCTAATTCTTGTCACAACATAGGATCCAATGACAATGATACTTGCATGCTCTTATTCATCAATTCCTTGGAGGAAAAGGTTGTGGCCGATTTATTTAACCATCCTCCTAATATTTTGTCTACTTGGGAGAATTTAATATACTCGTTCATATCCACTTATGGGTAATCTAAAAGACAAGATGAGAAGTTACAAGAATATAATAACATCGGCTATAAGGATGGTGAAACCATCAATTCCTTCAACTTGTGTTTCACTAAGTTATACAATCAGATCCTTGAACTCATTCGACCTTAAAACAAAGTCACTTTCATGCATTACTACAATGCATTACCTTCCCCCTACCGTCATCGACTTGAGGAAAAATCCATTGATAATCTCAGTTTCACTCTGCATACTTGTTTAGAGTACGAAGAACAACTTGAAAGAACAGATCTTTCTCGGGGAGAATCAGTTAAACATACATACATGTCTTCCCTCTTACAGCTAGTACAATACATGAATAATCATATGATAACATTCCAGACAAAGGGGACTATCTCACCTCTCACCCCTAGAGCTTCATCCTCTTTTTCACCCCCCTTTAGAAATTTGATTGAAAATAATTTTCAGCCTAAAGCTATCTTTCCACGAAGTTGGTGTAACTTCTGCGAGGAACACCACAAGGAAGCCACATGTGAGGTAAGGAAGAGTGTCACAGATAAGATCTTTGGTAAAATACCAGAAACTACTATCGGTGTCCTAGATTTTGCAGAGCTAGAAGATGTCATGATCATCAATACTAGGAATAAAGCCTATGCTCCCAAGGGAAAATTTGATCCTCCCCACAATTCTTCTAGCCCGAGCTCATCCTCACCTGTTGCTACTGTTCAAGTTCATAAGATTCCTGAAAGTCAAGGAACAACCTCTCCTCTCCCCTCTTCCAAGTACAATATCTTGAATCAGTTGGCCAACATCAAAGCAGATGCAACCCTTCTGGACATGGTTGTCGTCCCTGAACAACAGATGCATCTGAAACAATTCATGGAAGTAAAATCTTTCGTTGTAACCAATATTTCTGAAGAGGTAAACGAAGAGGATTCATCTGTAAATAAAATAGGTGTACATAACTTTAGATACCCTGTAAAAAATCCCCCTTTTTTTATTTCTATAAAGATTATGGATAAGATCGCCCATTGTTGCCTCATTGATGGTGGTTTGGCCCCAAGTGTGATGTTGAAGATTATTATGGAAGAGATAGGCTTGTCTTGTACAAATGAAAATGCTAGAAGCATGCTCTCCTATAATAGCCTACAACAAACAACCATAGGTGATATTAAAGATGTAACCTTAGCTTTGTGCACACACCCTTAAATAAGGACAACCCTTAGTATTCAGATAATTGATATGACAATAAGAAATTATTTAATCATCTTGGGAAGAGATTGGCAAGCCTTAACAGGTGGATACCTCTCACTCAAAGGAACACATTTATCCATTCTTCGGAATGGTAAAAACATTATAGTCCTTAGAGAGGGAAGGATATCACCTTACATAGAGAGTGTCCCACAGCCTAATGTAAACTATATCAAAGAGGACCTAGGAGTGTATGGTCCATGCTCTATTGAAGGTAACAGAGCTGGAATTATCTTGATTTCTCCTATAGGAAAAATCCATAAATTTTCTCACAGGATGGAGTTTACTTGCACTAAAAATGTCACTGAATTCGAAGCTTTATTATTAGGCATTGAGAACGCATATAATATTGGATGTGGTCACCTTTCAGGTTTTGGGGATTCTGAGCTTGTTGTCAACCTTGTACATAAAATTTACTCTCCCAACAAATATTTGATGAAACGATACACCCAAACTGCTTGGGCACTTATCTCGAACCTTTTATCTTTCAACATCACTCATGTTAAGAGGGAGTTAAACTCAATGGCCAATTGGTTAGCTATTTTTGCAGCCTCTCCTAATCGACAACTTCTGCCACACAGACCTGATTGTGCTTTTCAATCTCTATATCATCCACATATCCCTGACAATATAGAATCTTGGCAGGCCCTCCCTAACAATTAGAGCATTTGTGCTTTCATTCAAGATGAACTTCTTAAGCCCAAGAAAATTATATCCATAGAAGACAATAAGATTACTATGGGCCTGACTCCTCTAGAGAGTTCATTTTCATCAAGTGATGCAGGCAATAAAGAGAAATAGAAAGAAGAGGATTCAAGAAGGAAGATGGGTGAAACCATCTCCTTGAACATTGGGGCACTCGAATCTTCAAAGAATGTTAAAATAAGTGTCCAATGTTCTGATAAAGAATAAATGAAGTTGGCCAAGCTACTTTGGTATATTTCAAGATTTTTTTTCTTGGTATTATGAGGATCTTTGTGGTTTTGATCCTGGTCTTATTCAACATGCTATCCCCATCAAGGAAGGCATGAAACTAGTTAGGAAGAAACTAAGACCTGTTAACTCTGCATTTAAAGCAACTTTTCAAAGGGAGTTGGAAAATTTCTTAAGGGCTAGGATCATTTTTCCAGTCTACCTAAATGGGTTTCCAATTGGGTACTTGTTTCGAAGACCACTAATCATGTTAGGACCTGCATTAATTTTCTTACTTTCAGTCAGGCAATTATGAGAAATCCTTTTCCTCCTCTTAATATGGAAATGATTCTACAACAGGTTATAAGGTCAAAGATGAGGCCCCTACTTGACAATTTTTTGGGTTACAATAAAATCAAGGGAAAAGGGGTAGATGCTCGCAAAACCACTCTTATCACTAATTGGGGTACCATAACTTATAAATTCCTTCTTTATAGCTTACATGATGCAAGTACCGCTTTTGAAGGACTTATACACACAACTATTGATGAATTGATCAGTATCCATATATACCTTGATGATCTAATCATATACGTTAAGGGAATGATAATTACCTTAGAGTTCCAAGTGTTATTTCTGGGTCCTTTCAAAATTTATTTGGTCATGGATACTAAATCTTACATTCTAAAGGATTTACAGGAGCTATTGTTTTCCTATAGCAATAACGGTTCTCACTTGAAACATTACATGGGGCCAACATGAAAAGTTTTAACGTTGTTGTATTTTATGTACACTAGTAACCTAGCTCTCATTTCAATTTTGCACTATTTTCTTTTCTGCTTTACATTAGTTTGATTTCTGCTTTATGTTTTAAAACATTTCTTTCTTCTTTTTCATTTCTGTCATTTTATTGTTGTTATTTTAATTTTTGCAATTTTATTTTTGTCATGATTTTGTTGCTTACCATCTTTTAGTTGATTTGGTCAAAAATAAGATTTTGGATCAGTTCTTCCACAGTGACACTCCTGCAAGGCATTTTTAGTCAATAACAATTAAGCTTACATAGTTGTTATGATGTTTCCCCTGAAAGCACCCTTGAATTTGTTATTTTCTTCCACTATTGTCTAGAAAATCTTGGGTTATCTCTCGCTTATGCTTTCCTTATCTTCACCCTTTGAGAATTTAAGAGAGAAAGTCCACAAATTCTCTACTTTAAGTTAAGAGTCGATCCCAGTTGAACAATTATGCACACAGTGGTAAAACCCCTCATACTTAACACTTTTCATGAGTTATTCCCAAATTCTCGGTCATTTGTCCATTAAATCCGCTCACTTACCCCTATTGCATAATCTTCTTGGTTATATCTTCTTTATTTGTTGTTCTTTGTCTGGGAAACCATGAGTTCTGAGTTTTAAATCTGTTGAAATCAGATTTCCTTCTGGAGTCGCTAGTTTGTTGACAATTAAAATCGTAAACAAGGATTTTGCCTGCAAAGTATTGCTAAAGACTATTATTATAAGCTAACAAGATATATAATACTAGTAGGTGGGACCCCCTTGTAGATTGGGAGATTAGATCTGGTTCTTAATTTATTTTTATGTTGTTGTTCAACACTCCTTATAGAGTTCTACATGATTTATGAAAACTTGTTTTTATTGGCGATGGATAAGGCCTATTATGTGTTGGTTCTGATTGCAACAAATGAATGATGGATAAGGCATGTTATGTGTTGCTTATGTTTCTCTAGGCTCTAATTTCATGTTACGATGGCATGTGTTTTCCATTGTTAGCCTTGTTATATTTCCTAGATTCATTACCGTGATACTTGCACAATAGACATATTAGTAACAACACATAAGAGCAATTGAAAAGAGGTAAAAGCAAGATAAACAAAATACAAAAAGAAGAAACTAGACTATACTAATATGCTACACTATATGCATTGGAATTAAAAGGATGGTTGTTAGTCCTAGATAATGGGGTTAGTGGCTACACGATTTATTGGGTTATATGGAAATACATGTGATATGCGTTATAGTTTGGTTGGCAGTGGTTAATGTGACATAGGGTGGTGCTTTAGGAAAATAGTGGATGTTGGTTTCGATGCATATTTTAATTGAATGAATTAATGGGTTAGTAGGTTGGTGTGTACTAAGGAATTGAATGACTAGAGGTTGGAGGTGACGTGCATTTACTGCACGTCACTCCATACCCCTCCCACTGGTCGTCACTCTGGCTTCCCTATTGTCAATTGTGTTCGTTGTGGTTAAGCTCCGATTTTCAAGAAGAGGAAGAACTGCTCAGCCAAGCTCACGTTTTTAAGGTTTTAGTGGTTATAAGTATGTATTTTTTCCATCCATGACCCACTCTGGATATAAAATAGATATTGGCTCGTTGATGTATGGGTCTGTGCTTTCCTTAACATTGGAAACTGTGTAAAAATTGTGATATTTTCTAGATTATTTAATTGGTGTGGTTTTCATTGTAATAATGTTTGAAGTCACAGTTCATTGATCATTCTGAGTGTTAAAATCCATGAAGGCTCTATGTCATCCTTATTGGTCTTGGTGTAAGGGTTTCATTCAGTCCATATCGTCTGATTGTCTCCATGCATTCTTATCACCATACCTAGTCATTTTGTTGTTATGGGGTTTCTGGGTTTGGAACACCTTGTGTCATTGTGTATTGTTTCACTTGGGTATGGATACGTTCATGTTACTAATGTTTGCACAGTGGGTTATGATGGTTGTTATGCCAAAGGGCTTGCTTAAAGTTGATTGTTATTTCTTGACTCTATTTATCTCAAGATTCTTTGGTTGATTGGGAAAACCATGAGGGTTATACCCTGCGCGTTGTAAGTGTTGTTACAAGACCAAAATGGAGCCTTTGCTCCTCTTTTCATAGTCTCTCATATCTCATGAACTATTACACTATCTGCAAATTCATTGGTGGTATACCCTGTGTGTGCACCATTGGTATCGGAGGATCTCACCCGATGTTGGGGGTCGACTACAGTCTCCCTGTGTTGGTCCACACGGCGAAACCTTGATTACTCAAAGCCTGGTTTTGATAAAGGGAACTTGTTATGTCCTATTGGATACATAGTTGATGGTTACAAGTTGGTGGTGCATCGTCGACAATGTCCAATCATTGGCTCGTCTCTGTTGATTATGTTGACAACGGTTTTTGGTTATTGGTATTTAGTCACTCCAATTGGTTATTCTAACAGTCGAATTGATAATCTCAGTATGGTTAATTGGTTGATTGGAGAAATCGGATTCAATCTATAGTCGTTTTCTTTTACATTTTGATTATTGAATTGTTAACCTAGCATTAGTTTTAATTGACTAAGTCACAAGAATGCTTCGTGCGTGATGTGTGGGTATGTGTGGACTTCCTACAACATGTTAGGTTGATTTTATGATTGTTTTGACTGTGTTTTAAATTGAAAAATGGGATTATTGCAATCTTGGTAATTATGGCATGGCCATCCACTGTATATGCTATGGATATTATTTGAATGTGCTATCAGAGAGGGTCACGCTTTTTTAAAACAATATGGTTTTGTTGCAATTTGATCAATTTTTGTGATGAGATCAGGTATACTGTTGTTGCCTCATTGTATTGGATTGATAGCCCAACATTGTGGATGTTTAGACTCAGATTAATTGGACCTGTATAGTCATAGAAATGATCTTGCATTTTTTCAAATGGTTTGTGTATTCCACAACATAGTATGAGGCGAATGGTGATTGTTGCCTGAGAGTTTAAATGCCAAGTTAGGATCTTTGCAATTAAAATATTGATGGTTGTATTTGGTTGTTCGTTATGTGTGTTGATGAATATCATGCATCGTAGAAGAGATAGGCACATGCTATGTGAAATTATAATCTCATTACAATTTAATTATTAAATGAATTAAAGGACGAAATAGGGCATGATTTTTGTGTCTATATTTGATGATTGAAATCGTTCTTGGGCAGTGTTTGATGAGTTGATGTTGAATAGAGTGGAAATCAATGATTGTTTATTCATTTGGCAATTGTTTTAAAACATTAAATGGATAAATGAGAAGAAACAAAACTTCTCTATAGGTTGTTGTGGAATGCATATTGACTTGTTTTGATGACATTATGTTAAATATTTGATTACGATCAGTGAGCAAGTTAATGCACAAAATTGATTGAATTATACACAGTAGTTGATCATTGGATCATAGTGATTATTTGGTTGGTGTTGGACCTTTTGCGTTTGATGTATAATGGTTTTATGGATTACCTAATTAATTTTATGAACAATATCTTCTCTCTTTCCCTACCATTATTTCACTTTTCACTAATTACAATCCCCTCGCCTTCCCATATCCATTTTTCACTCCTTGTTTCTAGAATTTTATTACAGTAAGAAAATTTTGTATTGTAATAGTTTGAAATCATAGTTTCTTGGATGGATTACAACGACATGTTCCTTAGTTTACATTATAGTTGATTGTGTGTTGTATGTGAAAAGTAACCATGTTTATTTTCTCCCTCATTTTATCATTTTTCTCTCAATACAAACCCCTCGCATATCCCAGAACCTTTTGTTCACCCCCTGCTCATTGAAAACAGTTAAACAATTTGTATGGATTGGATTGCATGAGTATTATATGTTGTTGAGCCAAAATCTATTTTATATTTTTAAGGATTTGTCATGTATGGTTTTTAAAGGAACTATTTGCTAATCAATCATGCATGCAGGAATGAGGTTTTTCAACCAAGGTAGCCATGGCATAGGAAACCGAGGGAGAGGTAATTGGAACAGAGGCCCAAGAAGGCCAATATTCTCCATACACTTTGATGTTGACTCGCAAGAGTTAGGCCAGTTATTTCAGGCTATATTTTTCAATTGGATTAGGCAAGGAATGGTCCAACCTAGGCCTAAAATGCCTCCCTTCCAAGCTCCACAAGCCCCTGGTATTCCTGTGCCCCCTCATGTCTCATTGCAACCCAAGGTTCCCGAGAACGACGGATGGTAGGAGATTGTCCACCCGGTAGTCTCCCAACATCGTGGCTGGCCCAATTTGTCCTTACCTACTCCCCCGCCTATCAATCAGATTTCCCAAGCTGCACTTGTACACTCACCATTTTAGTCCTCACATGCTAGCAAAAGGTTGAAAACAAAGAGCCACCATGCCCCTGACAAAGGAAAAGCCATTGCTTCCCCTTCCTCACCCTCCAATGGTTCTGATAAATCTGTGTCTTACCAGATGCATTTGAGGGATGATTGTCCTGATGTGATCAACTAGAATAGGCCTAAAGGCTCAGCGCAGCCAAAGGAAAATTTAGAGAAATCTAAGGGTGACATCAGCAATCAAGGAAATATTGCATCTCAGAGTGGAAAATATGGTTTTTGATTTTTATTTTATTTATTGTTGATGACAGTTGACTCTAGAAGCTTTGGACAACATGTTTTCTTTGGGTATATGAGTAATATATTTTTGAAAATAATTTCAAATATCAATGAGATAAATTGTCAAATATGAATGTGATGATGGGAGTCACAAGGAGGGGTGTTTTTCTTAATTAACTAGTTATGTTATGATTATTAAGAGCTAAAAGGGAGTCACAAGGGGTCCCACCTACTAGTTATTATTTATTTAAAACCCTTATTATGATTTATTACTTTCCCCCCCTAACTAAAAATTTGGTTGATTTTTAGTTAACTTAACTATTGAAGTAGTTCAAGTTCTTCAACCAATTCTAATTTGATTAAAGGCAAAAGGAAAGGGAGGAACAAGAGGAGGATAGAAGGAGAAGCATACTAAGGTTTTCTCTTTGATTTTATGTTGAGATAGTTCAATTTTCATTCATTCCTTAATTTATCACAAGCCTAATTATTTTTTAT
>JZKD02S1677105.1:67848-83526 GCA_000966675.3 Picea glauca | reverse complement strand
GTAGACTATCAGTTTTCCATTGGGAAAATGGAAAAGAAAGCTCTCACTCCTTTCTAAACATCTTTGAAGACCAAACTTAGAAGAGTTTGTGTAGGGTCTTTTTTGTAAAGAGGTGTTTTAGAGTAGGACTGCTCTTCCACTTCTCAACTGCTCATTTCAAGGTTAACGTGACTTAAAAAGTTTATGGTTTTCAACTTAGTTTTCTCTTGTTTTTAGGGCCGTAATAGAAAGTTCTAAATCTCCCTTTGATATGGATCTGCGTTGTAAATGAAATTATTTTAATTTAATTTTGAGATATTTTTCTTTCTGAAAAAAAATTAAAAAATTCTACTACCATTTAATTATGCTTTCCTTACAACTATTCTTATTCCTAAGGTAAACAACCCTTTTCTTTGATAATTTCTATCCTATCTCTCTTCAACACTATTTGTGTTTGAGTATTTATGATTTAAAATCAACTTATGAAAAATAATGCAATGTCAAAGCACTAGCATGAAATCATTACATGATCTTAAATAGAAAATTAATGCAATGCACTTCGTATTCTAGTTTACATGATAATATCTTATTTATATATTTTAGTTTGTATAATAATATTTTATTTATATTATTATAATTAATATAAATAAATATAAAAACAAAAATTGATAAAAATAGTATAAAAAAAATTCAAAGTTCGATGATGCATTTATTGTTTTTCATATAAATTAAATATTTTCAAAATTTGAATATATGATACCGCTGTGTGTACCAAAAAAACATGTCTCATCATTAGAAGCAATTAAAAGCACAACATGGACAAGAAAGTGAAAGATGTTATATAAAAACAATTTTCTTTTATTTCATTAAATATTATTTAATATAAAATAAAAGATAGATGTAGTACAATTCCACAAAATTACATTATTAAAAGATAGATGTAGTACAATTCCACAAAATTACATTATTAAAAGATAGATGTAGTATAATTCCACAAAATTACATTATTAAATTTGTATGGAACCTTCGAGCCTTGCCTAAGGTTTGTTGGTGCAAAAGAGATAAGGTAGCATATACTTGTCGAATATAATAATGAAAGTATTGTTTAAGGAGATAGGGAGAGAAGGAGCATGCATAAATGACTAGATGGCATAAATATTTATTACAATAACATTGGGGGAGTGAAGGCAACAATAAGACTTCAAAGTCTTTGGCCAATAAAATCTCAAATAAATGAGATTTGAAATTTAAAATAAATCATTATTTTTTAAAACTTTAGATAAAAAGGTGTATATTTTTTGGTCAACTATGAATTAATAGAAAGTCAAGCCTAACTCAAAACTATATACCATGCCTGTCGACAGGTATAATAAATAACCACAATGACCAATTCTTTAGAGTGTACTTTGAATTTAAAAAAATGGATTAAATAATTTTTGCTTGAAATTTGAAAATAATATGTAATTATTGGTAATGGAAAATTTTAATTAGAAGTTTATTAGTATATTTTAATATAGATTGTATTAATTGAGTTAGTTTATGTGGTTATGAGAATGAGTGTTATTTTTTCCACATAAATTCAATTATGATAAATGACATATTGAGTTTTTAATGAATATATTGCTATAATCTCATTGAGATCTATGTTGACAAAATCTCAAGATTTTGTAGAATTTAGTAAAACTTTGAGTATCATCTTCAAAATGAGAAAAAATGACTAACAAATTTTTCCAAAATATGTATTTTACGGAAGAAAAAAATAAATAAAATAAAATAAATAAATAAATAAATCATAATCTACATAAATTACTAACTACATAAATTGATTTCACAAGACAATGAAAGTTTTAAAATGTTTATATGTTCGAGGGAGACTCATATCTGCTGGCAAACTTATTAATTTCAGAAGAACATGAAATTTTGTCATCATTGACACCTAGAAGGATTGGGACATTTATTTAGAGAAGGACCAATATCCCCAAAGACTCCTCCCTTCGTTTTTTGGAAGAGTCATGTTGTACCACAACTTTGAGGAGAAACTAAGGGATGGGGATTTGAGGAATGCCCTCACATAAGCTAAGTTTGAAATTTTTTATTATTTTTTGAAAATCGATAATTTTGTGTAGAAGGTATTGACACTCTAAAAACACTTTTTATGTTATAAAAATAATTTACTAAAGTTTTAAAAAATAAATAAATAATAAAAATATTGAGGTATTAACATGTTGGTGGTAAAGAAGCAAGTATTAGTGTACATAAGCATAACCAACTTTAACACTAAGGATCCAAGATGTTGATCTTTCCTAGCTCTATTTGGTTATAAGTTATTTGGTTATAAGTTATGGAATAATTTTTTTTCAACTTGAATCTAAAACCGATATCTTTTCCAACTATATTTGATTAGAACAAATAAACATCTTTTTATTTTTTTTTTAATCAAAGTTCGTGAAAATTTTTAATGATTAAAAACTAAATATTCTTAAAACCCTAATCTTTCTCAACTATATTTGATTAGAACACATGAACTTAAACTTATTGTTTAGTTTTTAACCAAAATTCATGAAAATTTCCAATAATTAAAAACCAAGTATTTCTTTTATAAGTAATTTTAATATGAAATATAATTTAGTTGTTGGGATGTGTTGAATATGTTGTTGTGAGCTTGGGTCAAAGGGAACAACTTGTTAGATTTCGAGGTCTTATTTTGTCATTAAAAAAATTAGAAAAGTTTTATCTATATGTATTTGTAAAATTAATATTTTTAAAACACGTGCTATATATATATATTTTATTTTTTATTTTTTTTGTTTTTTTTGTTGAGTAGGTATGTGAGGAACAAGGGTTGCATGGCAACAGAGTCCTTGTCCAGTTAATTGGGAAATACATGTTGAACAATGAAACTTAATAATAATAAAAAATTGTAAGTAAGAGGTTTTATATATAAAGGGCCTTCAAAAAGCCATACGAGAGGTACAAAAACAAGATAGTAACCGTACTATAGTTACTGAACTACCCCAATAGAGGGGAAACCAATTCAACCAACCGGGTGAGTATAGCATTGATAGTCTAGCAGTCTTATATAATCAAAATAAGTTGTCTAAACTGCAACTAAAAGGAGAAACTATTAAAAGTAAAGAACCCCTATGGGGTTAAACACTTGGCGAGTAACCTGGCTAGGTGGCAAGAACGACCTCGTGCCAAGGCTCCTCTTCGACGAGTGTCCCTTTACTCTCTAGCTGCATGTCAGCGTCCACGTTGCTCTCGTTCCTGTTGGAGATTGGCGAAGTGTCCCATGGCACATGTTGTCCTGTAACCTTCTCCACCTCCGCGTTCTCGTGCTCGACCTGCTCCACAACGATCTCTGCTGAAAGCTGCGTCTGAGCATTTCCTTTGTCGTTCTCTGCAAGGGGTTCTTCTGCTGCAACCTCACCTACTGGGTTTGAGGAGAAAGCATCTTGAAAGGAGGAAAGAATCCGAAGGAGGGTCGAAATCTTTCCATCTGTGATCTGCAAACAGAATTGAAGGTCCTCCATCCCCTGACGGAGTTCGAAGACCAGACCATAGATAATGGTAAAGGTTTCTTTCAACTGCAAGTTAAGGATGGAGTCGGAAGCCGGGTTCGCGTTGTTTCCGTCCCTTCGAACAGAAGGTGGCGCCCCCATGGGAGGCCTTAAGGAGCCAACTGTTGGTGCATGGGGAGGCTCGAGGATTCTGGAATTCGGTGGGATGGCCAGGTATCGTGAGGAAGAGCCCAACGAACTGTCAATAATAGCTAAGCATTCAAACTGAGAGGCAGGCGAAGTGGAGGAGGCGAGAAGTGTTAGCTCGGACTGCAGAGGCGGTGAGGAAATAGTGGAGGGCGAACCAGGGGGAGAGATAGAGGCCCGGGGTCGGGGAGGATGCCATGGAGAGCCCCTTTGCGGCCGACCTCTTTGACGTGGCATGAGTTTTGTCGTTTGAAGGCAGACAAAGATTGAGTGCACCAGGAAAATGTAGAGAGCCTGGAGGCGGGCAAGAGTTGTGAGCACCATGAGAGTCCAGTCTGAATCAGGCCTGGGCATCAGAGGGGTGTGGGAGGTGGTCCGCGAGCGACGATGAAAAGCAAATACAGTCGGAGAAGCCATAGATAAGTTAGTAATGGGCGGGTGCACCAAAATTAAATTTACTGCAACAACGTAAAGTCGATTTAATGCAGGGTCGAGGCGACGGGCGTTGGCACGAGCTCATCACATGGCTCCCTGCCTCGTTGGCCTACCCGCATTCCATCCGTGAGCCATTTGGCTTGCACTGACACCCCATTCGGGGAACAATGAAACTTAATATAACTAAATGCACAAGTACTAAATATTTTTTGTCAAAAGATAATAATTGAGGGTTGTTTGTTATTCAAAATGTATAATGAACCGTAAGTTGAATGTAACTATAATATTCATAAATATGATATTTAGATGTGGTGATTGGTGAAATTCATTGATTATGTAATTATTCCTACATATTGAAAGACTTGAAGGGAGCAATAACGCTTCAATTCTATCAACCAATTAGAAATGAGAAACACTAATATCTCTCTCTCTCTCTCTCTCTCTATGTATATATATATATATATATTTGTTTTCATATGTTAAACATTACATTGCATACACAAATTTATGGTAAAAGGCAATTTAATATCACATCAAAAGCAAACTCATTGATATAGTCCCATGGCAGGGACTAATAAGTACAGTCATTAGTCATCATAGCAAATGTAGGAAGTTCATCGAGAAGGTTTTATCAAAATAAAACTACAATGATGCATATCAAGATAAAATAGTCCATGATGAGTTGGTCCCATGGGCTTACAAAATGCAAATAAAATCATAAGCTGATAAACATAACATCTATAAAAAGTGAGTGTGCCATGTTTTGACTAGTAGGGAATCCAATTCAAGTCAACATAACATCTCTCAACATAAATTGTTCACCATTTTTGGATTCAATTGTCCTTTACACTCTTTCATCAAGATTCAATTACATAGTGATTTTAGAATCAAGACCTAATATGTGTATTTGAAATTGATATTCTTGGAATTCCTAACTATCCTTTTACATATCAAAATAAAGTCTTCAAAGATATCAATATCCTCAATCTCATGATTCATAGCTAATGGTATTAATGTAGGATTGTATTTATTTTTGCGTATTTGTTTGCATATCTATCCATGCCAAACTGAAAAATGTATTTATATTAATGCGTTGAGATAAACTTGAGCTCTTGGCATGGATCCCTTTTAATGCCCCATAAAAAAATTCACAGGGTTTTTGAGATTTTCTATTCAATGGAGTAGTCATTATATGTTTTATAACCTGTGACATTTAAGAGACCCTAGGAAATTGTTTTAACTTATAAACGAATAATATTGATTTTTTTTTTATTCCCTTGGAAACTAGTAACATTTTGACAAAATCACGTGGACTGTAGAAAAACAAAGAGCAATGCAAGAATGACAATGTGATCCTTATGTTCATCGTACCATAAGTAAAGGGCCTCTTCTAGAGTGGTTCGTTACCATTTGCCAATCCCTACGTTCAATTTTATGATATAGTTTGAGACTTAAAATGCAAAATGGAAATGTAGGAAAATGTGATAGATTGACTATGTGTGTTCCAAACATAAAAAAACACATACTTGGACCAATTGTGCCCCTTTGAAGATTGTCCTACGTTAACAGTTTGTTTTCCAATGCAAGCCACGTGATTGACCTTTTGATAGGATATTTGAACTTCCATATCGTGTTCCACCACCATTTTTTCTCGAGAATTCACGTTTAAGAAAGATAATGTGCACCCCGCATTGACAATATATTCCCCATACTCTAGGTTGGCACATCGAAGGCAATCTCCCTGATCTAATAAAAAATTAGATGACCTAACCAATTATGCTTCGAAAAGATACACATGCTCAAGGAATTTGTCCCCAAATCAACTTATTTGGTTCTTGTCCAACTTGAAGACCATGTGTTGATTGAGTCCCTCATGTATATATCACAAAGGTAGATCAAATATTTTTGCATTCAGGGGCACTTTAAGTGCCTTCAACATCTTATAAGAAGGGTCCAATCCTACCCAATAATCCCCCAATATGAATGAAAAACATGTTCACCACTTGCTAACATAAATAATTTCAAAAAAAAGTGAAAGTAATTGACCATGACTTTCCATATAATAAAGCCCCCTCTCACCTTCTTAATTAGATTTAGGATCCAATCCAAAAGAACATCGAGATGAATATACATCCCAAGCATTATCCTTTGCCACAAACCTAACCTTATGATTAGGCACCATGAATTTTTTGGAACAAAGGCCAGAGAAGAGGAAAAGAGATCTCTCGGTGCTCATTTTTCCGGTGACTCGGGCCTTAAGAGAATTTCCCACTTCACTAAAGGGATGCTACCCACCTTGTTATTCCTTGTATTTACAAAATTTAAAGGACATTTTTAAGATCTTATTAATCACCCACTTAGAGATGTAGGCAAGGGAATACCAATACACCAAGCTTGCTTTTGCAACACTCTTTAGTAAAACAAGTATGCCTATGGTAGATAACTATTGGTGACACCATAAAGATATACAACCAATCTTCCCTTCTATAGTGATTTTCATTTAGTTGTAAACCTAAATATTTAAATTTAATATTGAAGGATAATAAAACAAAAGACATAAATTTTACAATAAAATCCCTCTTATCCTCTGGAAAGAGAAGAAAACAAATAATTGATCTCTATAATTATAGAATAACATAATAACCTCGATGTAGAAAGTTCATCTTGAGAGTTTTACCAAAACCAAACTCCAGTGATATTGATCAAAGAGAATACTCCACAATGAGTCAATTTGTATGGCCCTACAAAATGAAAATAAAAACATAAGTTTTTATGATATTTAAAGATGAAAAACATAGTAAGCTATCAAAAGCGAGTATCTCTTGTCTTGGTTAGGGAATCCAAATCAAGTCATACTATCTCTTACGAGACATTCTCTAGCATATTCAAATTTAGTTGTCCTCAACAATCCTTCATTTATAACACAAGCATTTTTAACAATAAGATTCCCCCCTAGTTGAGTTACCTATATATGTCTACAGTTGATATTATTAAAAGACATTCCTAGTTGTAGAGCATTTGTAATGATTACTCTTGTAAACAGATTCTAGATTTGCAAATTCTTACCCATCCTTCCATAGACCAACATAGAGTATCCAAAGATATCGATCTCCTCAACCCCGTGATCCAAGGCTAATGGCATCAATATATGGATTGCCTTGATTTTTGCACAATGGTTTGCACACCTACCCATGCCAAGTTGGAAAGTGATTCTCTGGTTTATTGAGATAAAGAGGAGCCCTCCTACACACACTTAATGTTGGATCCCTTCCAACGCCCCATCAAAGAATCCACAAGGTTTTTGAGGGTTTATATATTGTGGAGTCACCACTCTTCGTTTCGTAATTTGTGACACTTTAAGAGAACCCCTAAGAGTTTGTTTTAGCTTGTAAAAGACCAATGCTAGAGTTGTTCTATCATCTTAAAAAATAGTAGCATCTCAACAATTCCACATTGACAATAGAAAAACAAAGGTTGATGCAAGAATGACAATGTGATCATTGGGCTCATCATACCATAGCGAAGGTCCTCTTTTAGGTTGGATCATAGCAATTCCCTAATGGCTACTTTCAATCCTATGATATAGTTACATACCTCCAACACAACAAAATAATGTAGGAAAATGTGATTCACTGACTCTATATGTTCCAAACACAAAAGACACATACCTAGACCATTTATGCCCCTCTGAAGATTGTCCCACATTAACAATTCATTTTCCAATGCAACTCATATGAATGACCTTATTTTGAGAGGAGATTTGACCTTCCATAACATGTCCACCACCTTTTTTTCTCATAGGAATTCACATTTAAGAAAGCTGATATTCAATCTAGAATCTCAATATATCCCCTATCCACTAGGTTGGCACCCCCCAAGGTAATTTTCCTAATATGATAAACAAATAGATGACCTGATCAAATTGTGCTATTAAAAGTTGCCAGTGCTCAAATTGTGATCTGAAAAGTTGCTCATGCTCAAGGACTTTATCCCGCAAACCAATATTCTCCATTCTTATCCAACTGAAGACCGTATGTTGATTTAGTCCCTCGTGTATAGAAAAACAAGGGTATGGAATAATTTTTCATCAAGGGATGCTTTAAGTGCTTTTGACATATTGTAAGAAGGGTCTAATCCTATCCAATAATTCCCTCGAATATGAACACAAGCCATATTCTCCACTTGCTAGAACATATAATTTCCATCAAAGTGAAAATAATTGATAGAGTCCCTCATCACCTTATTAACTAAGTTATGTCCAATTCAAAATAACCCTCAGATAATATACTTCCCAAGCACTATCCTTGCCACAAACCTAACCTTATGAATATGTGCTAAATATGCTTTGTAGCCAAGGCCCAAGAAGAGGAAAAGATATATTTTAGTGCTTATTCTCCCATTTACTAGGCCTTGATAGACTTCCCCTTTTCAGTAAAGGGACACTACCCACCCCTTTATTCCTTGAATATATGAATCTAAATGACAATTTTAGGATCTTGTTAATTACACATTTAAAGATGCAGGCAAGGGGATACCGACACACCAAGATTGCTTTATGCATATGGGTTTTTTGTACACATGAACACCAAAAATCCATCTCAATTGGATGTAGAGATGAGAGCATACAAATATGAGTCCACGACAAAGCAATGTAATTGAATCTACCCCTATACATGTATACTAAGTAACAAACCATTCAAATAATGAATTCAAATGATTCAAACAACATTTTGAGGGGAAACAAGAGAAACCATTTATTTTCCAATAGAAAGACAATAAAAACATGAAATGTATAATTTGAGAAGAATCTTATAGTTGTGGATTCCAATCATTCTCCATGCGTGGGTCATTTGATACCTCCAGTGGGCCCTCTTTGATGTGGTAGCAATTCCCCTTTTGCAATTACACTTTGGAGGGAAAAACGACAACATAAGTGTAAGGAGATAGAAGGATAAGTGAGTGGAAGCACTCATCTTCTCACTCTTTAGGTAAATTCCATTAGCATAACCTTGACAACCAAAAGCTACATGAAGTGCATGGAGTAAGCTTGTATTTATAGGTCGAAGCTGGGTTGGAAGTTGAACTAATTCAAGTGGGAATGCCCAAGATTTTGGTATGGGCTTCCATGTGCCTGACTTGGCACAAATTAGGGCCATGTGCCCTTTTATTGATGAGAAGGGACACCGAGACCAAACTTGCATTTGTCCTTTGGTTAATTTATCTAAATTTGAGCATGCATGCATGGAAAAAGTGTGCAAATCATGCAGTTACATGTATCACATGAGTATCAAGAGAATCCCCACACAATTTCACAACCATAAATAGATAATGTCGTGTGATCCCTAAGATGGAGCAAACACTAAATGAGACGGTCATGCAACCCTTGAGATGGTTAACATGCAACTTGATTGTGATTTGAGCTATGCAAATGGACCTATGAATCATGCATCAAGTGCATTCAATGTTGTTATTGTTGGTTTATGATGTCTTTAGTTAAAATCACATAAATGTCTCAGGTGGACGAAATTAGTGTGATGACACTTTGCAACAATCTTTATCATAACAAGTTTATGATCAATACATAACCATTATCAACAACAAACATATATGTAATTACCAACCATAACCAATCCTTTGTTCTATGGTTTACATTCTCCTTTAGATGAAAACCCGAGTATTTAACCAATCCTCTGTTCTATGGTCATTCTCATTTAGATGAAAACCCAAGTATGAAAATTTGTTATAGCAAAGATGATATAACAAAAAACATAAATTTTACAATGACATCACCCCCATCTTTTGGAATTAGATGAAAACAAAGGAATGCAAATACACTAAGATTGCTTTTGCAACACTCTTTATAAAAACAAATTTGGCTCCAATAAATAACCATTGACAACATCATAATAATATGCATTACCAACCACAATCAATCCTCCCCATTGAGAACATCATAATAATATGCCTTACAAACCACAACCAATTCTCCCTTCTATAGTCATTTGATTTGAGTATGAAAATTTGTTCCAACAAAGATGATATAACAAAGAGCATAAATCTTACAATGATATCCCTCTCATCTTTTGAAACTACATGAACACAAAAGAATACAAATCTACTGAGATGAAATCTACAACCGTCTTTACCAAAACAAATACACCTCTAACAAATAACTATTGAAATATACCTCTAACAAATAACTATTGATAACAACATAAAGATATGGGTTACAATCATAATCGATCCTCTCTTCGATATTCCTTGACTTATTACTTCAACAATCCTGAATGATGAATGAAGTGTCCATTCCAAACTTTGAACATTTCAAAAACTTCATATACAATTTATTTCCAGAATTACAAAAAAATTTGTAATTTAATAGATATGTCTATACAAATTTAATAGATATGTCTATACAATGAACGGATTATACTCCCTATACATATAAAAATGTAGTTTAATTCCATACATATAAAAATGTAGTTTAATTCCATACATATAAAGAAACAAAACGGTCTCAATATGCATTGTGGCCCATTTCCAAAGAAAAAATAAAAAATATACCTACAAACTCTATGATGTATATAAACTCGAGATAGTGGACCAAATAATAATTCCATAATTGTAGATACGATCACTGAAGTTGCAGTCTAGACATGGGTGTATTATTAGGTTCTAAGTGGGCATGGGGCATGATAATAAATGCTGGTGAGTGAGAGACACATGGTAAATTAATTATTAATATTATCATTTATTCACAAGCCTCCCCTGCAACACAATAAACACTCATCACCTCTGCTCTTCTGCGTTGCGTTCTTCATGCAATTAGACCCGGCGAGAGAGAGCGGCACGTGTCTATGTTTTTGGCTTTGAATTTTACCGGTTTCTGCATAGAGCTTGACAAAATTTGAGATATTTGAGCTGAGAAAAATGGGGAACGAGAAATTCATGAGAGCTCTCAAGGCCATGAAGCCTTTGGGCCTTTCAAGTAACGATGTATCTCCAGTCCTGAAGCGTTTGCTCAAGGTATAGTTGCATTTCAGCTGTATAAATGTGTATGATGGTTATTGCATTTTGATTTTGGTCCTTCTGGTACAGGTATATGACAATGAGTGGCCTCTCATAGAGGAGGGAAGCTACAGAGTTTTGGCAGATGCTGTGTATAAATGTGTATGATGGTTATTGCATTTTGATTTTGGGCCTTCTGGTACAGGTATATGACAATGAGTGGCCTCTCATAGAGGAGGAAAGCTACAGAGTTTTGGCAGATGCTGTGTTCGAGTGGCGGGAAGAACAGGCGAAGGTAGAGGTATGTACTATGCCTTTATGTGTGTGTATCTATATATGGTTTCTTTATTTGCATGTAAATAACTGGGCTTTGTGTTTCAGCTCAAGAGAAAAGAAGGAAAGAGGCGGGGTAAGCAGACAGTTGAAGATTCTGATGATGATCACTGTGATACTGAGAGTGAGTATGAATGTGAATATGAATTTGTTCCTCCCTTGACTCGAGCTCGCAGTGTTCTTGTCAATAAACCCAAAAATGAGGAAATCCTAGAGGTGGAGGAGGGTTTTGATGGTGGGATTGGTGTGCCCATTGAGGAGGAAGGAGCAGAGGCTCCCCCTTCTCCTCCCCGTAGAAGTTCCAGGCTCAGAATTGCCTCTTTCTCTTCCTCTGCCTCTGCCTCTGCCACCAGCCAAAAAGGTGGTTCACGGCTTGAAAATGAAAATGAGATTGAAGGGAGAGGGAAGAGAATTGCCTGCGAGCCGCCACCTCTGGCCCTGCCTCCGGCCACCAGTGTTTTGAAAAAGCCTAAAATTGAGGTCAATGAAGATTTGGAAAGAGATAATTATGTTGGTTGTTCCGGTACCCCCATTGTTGAAGAGATTGATGAGAGCAGTAAGGGGGTTTATGATTGCCAGACAAGTGGTGCGCTGAAAAAGCCCAAAATTGAGCGGGATGGATGCACATTTCCCTTTACTGTGATGAATGTGGTTCCAATTACTGCTGTCAACGTGTGCCCAGAACCTAGTTCTGACCAAAATGGTACAGTAAATTCCCTTGTTTCTGTTAACCTGTATTATTATTTTCTTGAATTAAATTTTGGCTAGTCGTGTTGCATGAGTTCAGTGGTCATAGTTCATTTTTCCATGGAATCATAAAAGGCACATCCTACACAGATTGCTAAATTTGGACAGTAAATGTACATGGGCCAGTGAGGAAGTTGTTCCTTTTTATTGCCTTGGGGAGCATGCCGGTTCCTCATTTTCTGGCAAAATAAAATTTTCAGTTCGTGTGGTTCCCGTTTTTTTTCTTTGCATTACGTTTGTCAAGTGATAATATGTACATTTAGCGATTTGCTGAGTGGGGTTATTATTCCCATCCTTCTGAGCATCATGCTTACTTTTCTAATTTTTTTCTCACTTTATTTGACTACTTCTCCTTTTGAAGTGCAGAAAACAGTTCAGATTTGGAAGAATTACAAACTGATAAAAAAGGCTGTGAAGTACAAGGTTGTTCAGTTCCGTTGTCCAGTTCTCTAGGTGCAATAGCCGAAGCTTACATGGAAATGGACGTTGAAGAAATTCCCTCTACCGAATTTCGTCGTAAAAAACTGGAAACCCGGTTGACAATCTTCAACTCCAAGGATAATGTTCAGGGTGAGTCTCAATCATCTTTAGATCATAGCAATGGCTTTCAGGGATCAGGCCATATGCAATCTTGCACTGAATACAGTATATGTATTGATGGATCAGTCCATACACCAGCACGGCTCGAATACAATAATAGTTTAAAAGGATCGGATCTTGCCGAAAGGAACTTGGACCATAACAGTGGTAATTCAGGATTGAACATTCCGCAGCCAAGCATAGACATGGTTCTTAAAATGGTGGAAGGATATACTCTTCAGTCGTTTAAAGTACTTGCACCTGATTTTCCAGTCATGAGATTGATGGAGAAGTTCTGTCAAAACATTCTGAATTCAAGGAATGACGGACTTTGTGATGAAAAACAAACTGAGATTATCTCAATGGTGCCTAATCTTTTAACATCAGGTAATGAAACCAAAGTTCGTCGCAGTCCGAGAATTAAACCAAAAACTCAAGAAACTTCAATTCCTGATAAGGGTAAGGTAAATGCCGAAACCAAGGATCATGCTTCCTCATCCACTATGTTAATTAGTCTTGAACCATGCCAGCCTAGCGTCGAGCAGTCAAGATCAGTGCATGATCTCATGGACATATCCAGGGGTGAAGAAAACATCCAAATCCCGATTGCTAATGAGCTGACTAGTGAAAGTTATCCCCCTACCTTTTACTACATACCAAAAAGTATAGTTTATCAAAATGCATACATAAATATTTCTCTTGCACGAATTGGAGATGACGATTGCTGTTCAGATTGCTCCAGTAATTGTTTAGAATCTCCTATTACTTGTGCATGTGCAAGAGAGACAGGAGGAGAGTATGCCTACACAAGGGATGGTGTCCTGAAGAAAGACTTCTTGGAGGAAGCACTTTCCATACATATGAAGCCCAAACCACACCATTATTTTTATTGTAGAGATTGTCCTCAGGAGAGGACGAAGAATGAGTATAAACCTGATTCCTGTAAGGGGCATTTGATCAGAAAATTTATCAAGGAATGCTGGAGCAAATGTTCCTGCAGTAAACACTGTGGGAACCGAGTTGTACAAAGAGGAATAAATCTCAAATTACAGGTAAGGCTAACAAATAAATTATAGCAATCATCTTAGAGCCAGCTTTTGAGAGAGAGAGAGAGCAGTCACGAACTTCAAGATTTTACTTATGGCTTGCTGCTTTGTGGCCACAAACTAGGGCCTTTTGCATTAGAGAGTATTGATATTGAGACACTGGAATATCCTGAGTATGCAGGTCTTCTTTACTTCAGAAGGAAAAGGATGGGGTGTTCGTACACTTGAAGATATACCCAGAGGTGCTTTTGTGTGTGAGTATGTGGGTGAAATTTTGACAAACACGGAGTTGTACAATAGGAACAATGAAAGAATGGGAAATGAAAAGCACACATACCCAGTGCTTTTGGATGCTGATTGGTGCTCCGAAGGTGTTCTCAAGGATGAAGATGCCCTTTGCTTGGATGCCACACATTATGGCAATGTTGCACGGTTTATCAACCACAGGTAATTAAGTTGCATTGCAATGAAATGCCTCAAATTTAGCAATGCCTTGAAGAAAATGAACTAGATAAGTCAAAAGTCTTGTCAAATTTACTTTAGATGTAGTGTTTGAAAGTGCGAAACTTAGTTTAATTCTCATTATTTTCACATGATTAAGGAGTATCTCAAAGATTTAGGATCTAGTGATTATGTTTACTTTCCACCAATTTCGTTTCTCTGAGTATCTTTGATGCACTCCTGCTATTATCACCATTTTCCTTCAACCCATATTTTCTTCATCTTTGTTTGTCAACTTCATTTGCAGCTGACTTCTACAGGTTATTGACAATGTCATGCCCACAAATCAGTGCTCTTTAAAAAAACGTTGGAGTTGAGTCTATTGAGTTCTTTGCAGAAAATTTCAAAATAGTTTTGAATCTTGATACACAAAACACTGCAATTTATTGGACATCTCTTTGGGCAACAAGGGAATTTTTTCCATCATGTTTCTGGATTATAGCTATGTAGAGATTTTTTACAAAACTGATGTGTTTAGGGTAAAACTGTTATCCATCCTTAGGGCGAGAAAAATATGAAATAGAAAGGATGAGGAATGATGCAGAGAAGATAAATAAGCTAGAGAAAATTGACCTAGTCAACAATGATAGACGTAAGGATGAATCAAGAGGAAATTAAAAATAAAAAATCAAGGAGAGGAAACAGTCACAAGGAGAAGAAAATAAAGAGTACAGGAATAAATAGAACCGAGAAGAGGAGAACCTAAGATATAAATATTGACAAAGAACATTCAAAAAATAAAGAAGTAAAAATGAAAGAAAAATAATGAAATACAATTATTTTTGGAGTCCTAAAATTACGAAGGACGGGTGGGAAGTGGCAAAAGAGAGGAGAACCAATATTTTTTTGTTATGGATGATGGAAATTCAAGTTTCAGGTTAAGGTGATGATGGAAAGTTTCTATTAGTAGACATCTTTAGACTTTTCCCCTTGGGGGAAACTTCCCTCATCTCTTGGTTGCTAGTTCTGTTGTAATATTAGATTTACTCAAAAGAGTCTCTTTTAGATGTTCATTGCAGGCTATGTATTAATCAATTAGATCAAGTGGAAAATCAGCTCTGTCGAGAACTAAGGGTTCTCTAATTCATCAATAATGCTGTAGACAAAATGAGTTGACTCACTTTGCTGGGTCTGGGAAAACATTCTGATTAACATGACATATGAATGGACAGACATTACCAAACAGATTTAACATTAGAAACAAGAGAGACAATATCAAAAATATGAAGGTTTCAAAAGAAATTCTGCACACAGGGAACATTCAAAGTTTGGATACTTGTTTTCAGATGGAATTTTGGGGTTTTCGTAGGAGTGGCAGTCATGGTTCAAGAAGTATACCGTCT
>JZKD02S1677105.1:46874-60658 GCA_000966675.3 Picea glauca | reverse complement strand
ATTGAGTGAAGACTCCGTGTTAAAAGCATGTTAAATGAAAGGAAAAATGTCATCCCAATTGCATGATGTGCAAAGAAGATGGAGAAGAGTTCGGTTAATTTGATTGTCCATTGGATTGGGGGTAAAATGTTGTGGAACTATGTCCAACATAGAAGAGAGAGCTTTCCAAAAAGGACTAATGAAGCAAGAGTGACAATTAGACATAATGGATGTTGTGAGAACAAAGAGTGGCGAAACATCCAAGAATGAGAGGCAAACTTCTTTAGGGGCAATAATTGCTTTGTTACAAAGAATCGTGACAACTATCTTGGAAAAACAACCAATGACGACAAAAGTGCAATTTTCTTGAGAGGCAAACTTGTGAGCAAGTCCATGTTGATGGATTCCCAAGGTTGAGATGGAACAAGGAAATAAGTATATAAACTTTATTTGCAGTTTTTTGACTTGGTATTGTTGCAAAGTATACACGACTTCATACTTGCTTCAACGTCTTGTTGCATACTGGGCTAGTAAAAATGCATCTATAGTAAATCAAGGTTCTTGTTGTGCCCAAAGTGGCATGTGGACCTTGAGTAGTGCACTTACCAAATAAATCATTGTCATGGGGTACATTGTGGAGTGTAAAGGTGTCTAAGGTAGAAGAGTAGATTGTTGAGTAAGTACTAATCTATGATTTTTTGACCATGTTAGAGATAGGTGTAGACTAGTCCAAAAGTTGTACAAAGTGCGATGGACAATATGAAAATCGATGGTCGATTAAGACAATTCCCTACTTCGTTTTTGTGGCCTTGTTTGTGCTTGATAATTTAATGGAATTGCTATGAATAGCTCATACACTTCATGTGTTTGTTGTTTTGAAGTTTACTTTGAGTATTTAAAGGTTGCAAAGGCTTGCGATTAGAGTGGATAATAGTTTCCTTAGCAAGTATGTAATGGTGTCATTGTCGAACAACTTGCACAATGGCATATAGTCCCTAGTCATAAATGAAGTACCCTTGCACTATATCATTGAAAGTCTTAAAGTGGAAGTGATATATATGACTATGTTGCATAACAATAATCCCCATCACATTGTTACATGCTTTTGTTACATTCTCAAACAACTAACAAAGATCTATAATTGCAAGGATTGGTGTAGAGTATAGTTGTTGCCTAAGCTATTTGAAAGCCTTCTATTTCTTATCAAACCAATGTAAAGTAAGCTTCTTGATGTTACCTTTGAATATCCAATTGAGGGGCCAAGCTTTGTGCAAAAAACCAAGTATAGATCTTTTGTAGAAGTTCTTAAAAGTAAGAAAGTTGTCATGCTTTGTGAGGTCTTGGAAAGAAAGCCACTCTTAGATGGATTGTACTTTCTTTGGATCAACATGTATGCTTGGGTATTTAATGACGAAACCTAGGTCTATATCAGCCTCATTGGAAGTGGGCACTTTCCAAGGTGAGCTTGGAGCTTATTTTGGCGAGTCCACAAAACTTGCTTGATGTGATTGAAGTGCTCTCCTCAAGTGTGCTTGTAAAAAANTGTGTCTCTTGTGAATGTGTATTTCTCAGTGATCTTGTTCTTATGTTGCTCTTATCTATTGAAATGCAAAGAACTATAATAATGGCATAAAACATTAACAATTCATGCAATTTTTAATTTTATAGCAATCTTCCATAATTCTTCATGTTGTATGAGTAGGTGATGGTAATTGAATTTGAGGTTGATCTTTGAAAAGAACCTAGCTCTACACAGCCGATCTAGGAAGTCATCAATTGCTAAAAGAGGGTGCCCATTCTTCATAGTAATCTTGCTAGTTAAGGTTTGGTAGTTGATGCATACTTTCCATGCGACATTTTTCTTGGGTGGCAAGATAACAAGGCTACCATAATGCAACCTTGATTGACAAGTTCTTGAATTTGCCAACTAATTTCATCATTCTACCATATCTACTTTGATAGATAGGTGCATTAGGTAGGGAAGACATTGGTACTACTTCCATATTGCATGGAATAGGGTAGTGTGTGGGGATGCTTGTTGTTCAAAGACATCACTAAACTGCTATAAAAGAGTGTTTATTGCTTCTACTAAGAAGGTGTCTTGTAGAAAACTTTTGTGAAGTGTTAGCAATTTTCTCCTTAGATTTTGGTTGAATAACAAGGACAAGCTTTTGCAACCATGAGATAGATTTACGACATCGCTTTGCGGATACAATCATAACTCTTGTCTTTGGAAGGATTCCATGATATTATAATTGACATTATCAACTTCAAGCTTCTAATGATGAGATTGGGATTCATAGACTCCATTCCTGTTGTATGTGGATGATCAACCAAGCAAGACATCTTAGATATCAAGTGGTGCCATGTAATAGGTGACTTTGTCTTTTATAGGCTTTGTTATTGCATAATTTGTACTTGTCCAAGCCCAAGCCAAGTAAATCAAATTAGCGTAACTACAGGATAACCCACCACTGTCACCTTAGAGGAAATCCCCATGTTTTAGTGATGGAATGAGGTTCAACCCAGCGGAGGACATCTTAGATATCAAGTGGTGCCACGTAATAGGTGACTTTGTCTTTTATAGGCTTTGTTATCACACAATTTGTACTTGTCCAAGCCCAAGCCAAGTAAATCAAATTAGCGTAACTACAGGATAACCCACCACTATCACCTTAGAGGAAATCCCCACGTTTTAGGGATGGAATGAGGTCTAGCCCAGAGGAGGCATCCTCGGTAACCTCAAGGGATTAGATAGAAAGGATGTAGCCAAGTTTAGAGGTCCCTCTCACCGGTCACCTAAGTCAAAAGGTCTAAGTCTGTGAAATTGAGGCAAAGGAAGTAATTTGGGTACTTGCTTGGAACAAGAACAATTGCAGCATATATATATATATATATAACAATTTCCAAGTACCAATATGATAAAATGCCTTAATAGACAATAGACAACATAAATATATGATGGTTGAAGCAAAATTGCAGCAAAATGACGGTTTATAACAGCCAATAGTGTTTTGTAACAGCCACAAGAGATATAGATCAGAATTGCATGAAAAGACAGTGAAAAAATCAACATTTATCCAATAGATCAATTAACACTTATTTCAAGCAATTTTTGAGTATGTTAGCTATGAGTTAGATTGAATTATGCAGCAGAATGAAGCAAATTAGATGGCTGTAGCAGTGTTTTGCAACAATAGCAATAAAGTTAGTGAATTTAGCTAAGCTAGGGTTAGGAGAGGTTAGTAAAAGCCTTAGACAATAAAATTTGAGAGTTGTTTGATCAATTCCTTCCCGAGAGAGCAAGTAGACTAGTGCTGTTTGGGCTTATGGAGTCATTTACAACAGCAATTAGCATTCAATTGGAGACTAATGATAATAATGTCTAAAGAAATGGGGTAAAGTTTGAGGTGCTAGCACCTTAGGGCCTTAAACTCTAAGCCTCAAGAGGAAGATTTGCTAGGGAGCAAGCTCTTTTGGGCCCTAGCGAATTCTCCTCCTTTAGATTTTTGAAAAGTAATCACAAGAAGCTTCTAAAACAAAACTCCTAAAGTGCTAGCACTTTAGGGCTTTAGGAGTTTGCCCTAGATGAGATTTCCTTAACAAATTAATGGATGAAATGTTCTAGAGAGAGGAAGAAATACCTTATGTTCCTTCTCCTAGGGTTTTAGACAAGTAATCTCATAATCTTCAATATGAGCAAGCAAAATTAACCACAAATATTCAATGCATGAAATAAAATAGCAGATTTTACTTACTTCACCAAGATTAATCAAGCTTAAAACCCTAGTTGCAGAAAATTTCACCATAAATGAGCCAAGAAACACCAAGATTTTCCCTCCAAAAGATAGCGCACCATGTAAAAGAGCCAATTTGACTTGCGCTCCAAAAGGTAGCGCATCATGTAAAAGAGCCAATTTGCCAAACGGGGCGAAAATTTCAGACTTGATCCTCTTGTGTGAGGAAGAGTTGTGATGAAAAATGAATGGTGGCTAGCCATACTTATATGGGAAATCCTAGCCACCATTAGACTTAACCCAAAAGTCGTGTCTTTTCAATAAATGAGCCTACTTAATTTTCCCATTCAAATTATACAAAATTCTTTTTTTACAAAAATAAAACCCTAAAGGGTGATGTCATCCCTTTTTGGGGTGACGTGGAGCTCTAAAGGTGAAACGTTGAGGTGGAAAAGTGCAACGTTAGGCCTCCAAAGGCCAATCATCATGCCAACGTGCCAACCATCATGTCAAACCCTCCTCCATCAAAGCCTCAAGCCCTATGTGACGTCATGGGCTAGTAGGGTGACGTCCAAGCCTCCAAAGGCTAATGTCCAGGTGGAGAGAGGTGGGAGCTCGTCTCCTAGCCATGCTAGAGTGCCTCCAAAGGCAACAACCTCCTTCTTCAATGTGCAAATGGTGATCACAAGCCTGTCCCAGACGTGGGGTTTATGCATCTATCCTTGGGCTGAAAATCCCCCATGAAGGTCCGAACAAATTCATCTCCTCATGAATACCTGTCCATTGGGAAAGGTCTCGCAAAAACAATTAGATGTGCCTGCCAAGGGTCCATAAGTCACAAGAATCATGCCAAGTAAGCCACATTTAATGATGGAACCGCCCAAACATGTGCATCAAACCCTCCTTTTCAAACTAAACAAATGCTCAAAGACCTTATACAATTTGTCAAATTTAGGTGTGGGAGGGGTGTCAAGGCATCCTATTGGGGTAGTCAATCCTCAAGTCAAAGGTGTTTCCCAAAGGAAACCTATCTAAGTCATGTGTGAGTATGAGGTGGAGTGGGGTAAGACTTATGGGCATGGAGTTCATGACATACAAGGGTTTGTATTGTCTCATTTATGGGTGCCTTTGTAGAGGGTGTGTTGCCCTTCGTCTGCAATGCAACATTTTTCCAAGCCCATTTATTTGCCATTAATTAATTAGAGTGTTTCCAAGTTGAAGACAATAAGGGCACTAAAAAAGAAATGCATAGCCGACATATGCTCTACCTTGGCCATCATGCTTTTCCAAGTTGAAGACAATAAGGGGCACTAAAAAGGAAATGCATAGCCCACATACGCTCTACTTTGGTTGGCATGATTGATTAGTTAGTTATTTATTTTATGGGTCCCTCATTTTTTCGAGAAGCGTTTCAATGTTCTCGGGATCCCAGGGCGAGCATCTGGAAGGTTTTTGATTGGCTTTTATCTTTTGCCAACTACATTCCCCTCTGGGCCTTCAGCCCCTTCTTCCCATGAAATGAGGTACAATCTCTTCTTGGGTCAGTGCACCCAAAAACCCAAAAGATGAGGAGACGAAATGGAAGAAGTATGGAAAGTGATAAGTATGATCGGGAACGGTACGATGACTCTTCAAGGAACCCCCTAGTAGCACCCCATCCTTGAGGGTGACCAACTTACTAGGACGTCATGACACCCACCAAGGTTAAATAAGGAAAAAGGTATAATTTCCAAGCAAATGTTCTTTAGTCAAGAAAGGATTCTTTGCAACATATTCAAATGCTTAAATTATTAAAGTGACACTTACTATGAAACCGGACTTATTACCTCATGAAGCAAGGCTTGCTGTCCTCTAGGGCTAGGCTGGTGTGATGGATGCTGTTCTTCTGTTGGTGATGATTGATGATGCAAGTTGATATAGGAGGGGCCCTGCGGGGCTCTGCTAGTCAAATCTGGCTCTCGACACTCCATGTCTGCTACCTGTGGGCCTCGAGACATGATCTCCTTAGTTACCCCTAGTCTGAGGGGGGTAACAGGGTTGATACCAAATTGTAATGTGCATTGCTGCATGATGCAACTAGCCAAGGGAGTAATGTTGTGAATGGTTAGTTGTTGCTGTAAACGATGAATCTTTATTGTATTTGTTGCTTTTGATTATTGTCGTTGACGATAACATGTAGAGGCTGGCTGTTAACCCAACACTCATATGGAGGAGGCATTAGCTTTCTTTCAAAATGTTTGTCAGTATGTCTATCTGGTACTTATTGATGGGCAAAATTTCCAAACATTTTTGCAGTTTTGCTTCATTATGTATTGGTGCTTGGTGGTTTTCCTATGTCATGTCAATGTGTACAATAAGAATCTTGAGAGCATGGAATTCAATGGTGGAGTGTGTTGCAGACTCATGATATCATAGTCTGTGGTTGTAGCTCGAAACAAGTTGCTATTGAATTGTACGCTAAGTTTTGTGCTTGTTGTAGAGTTATACTTTGACATTGTCGACATTGTGAGATTTTGGTTTTTCTCCCTTTTTGTTGTGGAGGTCATGGAGTACTCATGTTGGGTTGTGCAGAAGGATGTAGTTATTTGTTGGCTGCAATTTATTGTTATTGAGCCTGTGTAGATTGACTTTTCAGTTTTCTTCTTTTTCTTATCTCTTTCTCTCATTATATGGGGGCTGCTTCTGCACTCCCACATTGTACTCACACTGGATGTATCCTTTAGTCCCATTGACCTACTTTTGTTGTCATTTGATGGACATTAATAAAATTATCTTATCTTATCTTATCTTCAACTTTAGCCATGGGATGGTATGCATCTTCAAGTGTGTTAATTGTCAAAAGCTTTAACTTGAATGTACCTTTGTAGGCCTGATATTTCACTTCAAAATCTTCATTTTTTTGTGCTTACAATTGTCTAAGCAGATGGACATGCTATGAAACTCAAAGATATACTTTGGTGCTTGCTGACCAAGCTTGTTATGTTATCATTGCCATTACATATCCTTGTCTTCAAAGTACCTGATTGGAAAGTTTTGTTTGAGAATTTCTTTGAATTTGTTCCATCCTGTAATGGGTTCTTGAGAGGGGTTGTGACTAGTGTTGCATGGGAGTGCTGCTCTTCTCCCACTCTTTCTCTTGCTCTAAAAGTATGCTTCAGTTAAGAGTGCTCTCAAGAGCATGCTCCCCATACATACAAAATAAACCTAATATTTTTCTGTTTTTTACTAATTAGGGTTTTGAGAATTGCTTGCAGCAAGGGGTATTACTATATATAGTACTGTTGTTTTTGTTTTTCAATTTCTTGTCATAGAATTGTTTCTACTTCTTGCAATCTGGTTTATAACTTTGTAATTGCTAGATAGTTGATGTTATCTTGTTCAGCTTCATTTCCTATTCTACTTTGTACTATCTGATTTTTAACTTTGAAACTTCTAATGGTTAATTGTGGGTTACATAATCTTGAGACTTGTACTAAATGGTTGATGCTCTAATTTGCTATGAAGCACATTTCTATCTTCTTAATAATGTAGTATTTGCCTACTACTAGCACCCAAATCTATGTTCTCCGCAACTAACTGGGCTTTATGCACCCTTGTTTTGAATATATTTGTACTATAACATTACTATATATGTCTATAGAATGCTTCTCTCTTAGTATTTTTTGGAGAAGGATTGCTCTTAGTATTAGGGTCACCTTGAAAAGATGGGGTGTTGGTTTTTAATTTAAGAGTCATTTGGGAATTGGTGCGGCTTAGGAAAGTTGTCTCAAGGAGTTGTAGGTGGAACTACATGCTTCGTGTATGTAAACCTAGACCAATTGAGCATGCAATGCTAATGATATATGTGCTGTAATACTAATTAATCGAAGTGCCCAAGTGATGGCTTAGGGGACAAACATGGCTTCCAGAGAATGCTAGAGTTATAAGTGTGTGTATGCAAATCGCGTTGGACAAATAAACAAGCCATGTCATGGTGAATAGTTGATGAGACTTAGTCTAGTGAACATGTATTATATTTGTACTTTGTACACTTTTCTAGTTTATTCTTCTCCCTTTTTGGGTGACCTTATCCTTGTCCTTACCCTTCATCCCCATCACTCAATCACTATTATATTTTATTACACCTTTGTGCGTTTTCATTGCCCCTTTTTGGGTGACTTTATCCTTATCCTTATCACTAACCCACTTTATTGTATTTTATTGGAGACTTGATCAACTTTGATCACTCTTGCCACAATGTTTTTCTCTATATATAGTTAATACAATTGAGTGTATAACGTGTGTATAGTTTCGACAATCTTTTGTCATACTTGCCTACTTGTTCTTTTGTGTTTTCTTGTGTGCAAGTGTATATACTTACATTGCTAGTATTGTTTTCATATTGATTGGTATCAAAGCCCTAAGATTAGGGCTTTTTGAGGGCTTCACCATACTAGTCTCCTTTGGGATTTGCTTTTGATTTGGAATCTTCCTTAGTTGTTTAAGTAGTTTGTAGGCGGTTGCATCATTGCTTCTTGTTTCTAGGTCATTTGTTACAAGTTACCGATTTTTACTTGGATTGGGCTTACCAATTTTGTTTTTTCATAGTTTATTTTTGTACTTCAGCCAATCTAAGACCATAACCGACAAATCCTTTATTACCATTGTTAAGCCTATCTATTCAAAGCATTACCTTTACACCTAATGCTCCCCATAATACCTCTAGTGACTTTGGGGGCTTCGAGGACTTTAACCTTGCCCAAATCTTGGTTGAACAAATGCAAAAGCAACAAAGTCTCATGTTGGAAACCCTTGTAACTCATTAATAGGAGTTTTAGGCTAAAATGATGCATGGTATGATGAGTATGTTCCAACAACTCATCACTACTCAACATGCCCAACCAAAACCTCGATCTCAACACATTATTCACTAGGTAGCTCGCATTATTCAACAGACCTTCAAGCTGGACACCAATCTATTTGTCCCAAATTTTGATGGTGCTCTCAATGATGATAAGCTTGACTCCGAGATACGTCGTCTTGAAGCCTATTTTAAGGGTCATGGGAGCTTGAAAAAGGCCAATAAAATTTTGGTTAAATTCACATGAAGGACCAGAGTCTCCCATGGTTGTAGACCCACACCTAGCATCTGGTAGTGAACAACCAACTTTCTATTGACACCTAGGATGACTTCAAGAATGTTGTTTGCAAGTGGTCCTGACTCCTACCCGTTAGGGTGTACATGGATGCATTCATGGTAAAGTGGTTTTATGTTTGGTAGATCCTAGGTCAGTCCATCTGATAGTTCATTAATGCATTCAACAAAATCTCCATCAAGTGTGAGGTAGGAGACTCCAAAGACCTCTATGTTAAGTTCGTTTTTGGGCAATTGCCTCATTAAAGGAAGGACTTGGAACTTTTTTTTTGTTACTTCTATGGAGCATGCCTTTCAACTGCCTTCCACAATAGAAACAACATTACTTGAATTTAGTCTTGTGACTTAAAAGAAGTTGCTCTCCTCTTCTCATCCCCATATGTCTTCTAAGGACCATAGTTTTTAAACTCGGAACCGGACATCGACTCGGTCACCTATCAACTCGGACATCGACTCAGACTCGGATCGACTTGGACCAGTCTGATTTCAATG
Source organism: Picea glauca (assembly GCA_000966675.3). Classification (NCBI taxonomy): domain Eukaryota; kingdom Viridiplantae; phylum Streptophyta; class Pinopsida; order Pinales; family Pinaceae; genus Picea; species Picea glauca. The sequence goes on along the minus strand of JZKD02S1677105.1, from coordinate 51,316 downwards.
ACTCGGTTCAATAAAAAATACATTAAATAATTAAATTTTAATGAAAAAGGTTATTTTAAAGCTTTCAAACCAACATTGCTTTGCATTCATATAACGTGTGGAATCCCAAAATTAGAAAAATCAGATTTTTCAAAACCCCTCAAGTGGGTGCGGATGAGGCCAGATGCAGAACCTGGGTAACTTTGACTGCATAGAAACACCCCTCATAGCATGGCAGCGTAGCCAAAGAGATTCTATAAGATGTATTTCTCAACAACAAAAAATTCAATTAATCACAACTTTTTGAATTTTACAATTTTCCAGCATTTTTTTGGGGCGAGATATCGTTTTCGCTTTGAGTCTTGACTTTCCAATTAATTGTGGACTCACTGATTGATCAGTGATTTCTGCAACACTGGATATGAGGCCTATAGGGGAAATGCATATGAAAATCTAATAGTCATTTAAAATCTGGCTGGATGTCAGTACAATTTTCATCACACATTTGACACTTGCTCTGCATGATGTACATCCCATGGCAGATTTCAACATCTTGGAAGCAAGGTGAGGCCCTTGGTTAGAGTAATAAAAATAATCATGTCAAGATTCTCTATTTATCATTACATGTTAATATATGCTCTATAAAGAGCAGGAGTTCCCTCTTCTCTCATCTCTCCATCAACAAGAAGAGGTGTCACTATACTCAAAAGGGTCTTCAAAAGAATGTGATCACTTTGAAGGGAACTTCTTTAACCCAATGTGTTATTCTTATGGTGTTTTCTAAACCTCAGACCATGTCATGAGCTTTACAATTTTTTATCCTATTTCAATGAATGTTTATACTAGGATTTAGTGTCTCAGTATTCTGAAATTCATGCATACGCCTTTGTTTGGGATTCAAATCGAAAGCATTTTTTATCTTGTGTATGGCTATTGCATGTTATACCATTTATATGAGGCAGATTGATGCCCTAGCCAGTTATTGTGACTTCTGATAGTTGACGGTCAACTTAGGTAAAATAAGGTCATGATCTTCAATGCTTCAAAACACACTCTCACAGATTCACGCTTCTACTTCAGAGAGGAAGAGATTGAGATCAACACAACTTACACCTATTTGGGGGTCCAATTCACGGGGCCTTGTTTTGGTATGCAGCAAGCCCTCCAGCCCCAGCTCAACAAAGGATATGGGTGCTGTTCGCACAAATTTTTACCCTCCAATCTGAGCTGACATGTGTTAGGACAGCGGTAAAAACTTAGCTAATTAAAGGAGTAGGGCCCCAAGTTGTCACTGACCAAACCCCTCTCCATTTGGGCTAGTGCTTGCTAGCCTCAAGTGGGAGTCCCTAGGCACACTGAAGTGCCTTGCTGCTGATATAAAGTCTGATTTTCCGCATTAAAAAACAAAAATCAGCAAGCTGTTTGTCTTGGACAGTGTGTAAAGGCGGCCCAAAACGATGAGGAAAAGTGATTATTTTTGCTTGGAGGGAACCTGCAGGCTTAGCACAATGATAATAGACTGGAAAAGAGGAAGAAAACTATTCAAAAGATCATAAATAATCACAATGAACAGTTCAGAAAATGACAAATCAGATCACAAATTTACCATAGTACCGCCAAGAAAAGAGGTTTGAAGACAAACACACACTTCTTTATTGATCAAGCTTACAAGAGAGTTGATTGCGCCACACTTGGCAAGCCTACAACTGGTACAATGACTACTTTGCTCAGAGAAGAGCCACTAGACTAGAGAAAGAAAGAGAGAAGAATGAGAGAGACACTATGCAGCTGCTGCAATGAACCGACGAAGAACCTTTGTCAAGCATCCAATATATAGCACAACAAGGGTGCATATCCCAAGGGAGAGGAAGAGGACGCATGGGTGGCTAAAAATAGAGGCTAAGCGCACGAGGGAGAGAGAGATGTGAGGAGTGTGAGATGAGCGAGTGTATATGAGAGTTTGCATGAAGGTTTACGTGCGCACAAGAGAGGAGAATGCACCCTAAAACCTAGGAAGGTGCACTTGAGGAAGAAAGGCAGGAGTAATGAATGATAATGAATGTGAATTGGCTTTATGGAGTGAAATAAATGCATGGAGGCCAAATTTAGCTTTCTAATGCATGTCTTTTTGCTAAATTTGACAAAAGCATGAATGAGTTATGGCTAAGAAGAAATTCGCCCTATGTTTTACGGATTTTTCTAATTTTTAGGAAAATATGGTTTAAACTCAACTGGAAATGAATTTTAAGGAGCTTATGCATGGCAAGTGGAGGGGTGATTATACGTAAGAATATACGACTAAATTTAGGCCTAATTGTGCGACTCCCTTTTCTCAATTAATTATTTATTTATGCTCAAGTCTTGGAAATATGCGCCCTTGCCTAAGTGGATGCCACATCACTTTGTAGATCTGCCACATGTCGACATGTGAGGGTGCCACTTGGCATTGCATGGATGATGACCTTACCTGCTAAATATAGAACTTTTTAAAAATAGAATCCAACTCCTAAATTTTAGGAAATTGTCCACATCATCCAGGAAGACTGGGAGAACATTGCCACATGTCACTTTCTAAAAATAGACACTGCTAAAAATAGAAAGTCATTTGATTTCCCTTTACTTCATACTCATTGAACTCGTTTTTCTGCAAGGATCAACAATATACGTTCGGAATCTGAATCCGGGGCCTGAAGCAAAACCTGCTAAAAATAAAAAGTTCTTGCATGTTGCCCGGAAAAGTGCCATCGGGCCTAGAATCATGCAATGACTCTCCCTGTATGCTCAGAATTGCTCCAAACTGTCAAGAGACCCACTCAAACCGTGTCTCCTAAAATTTAGCACCACCTGCTCTATGTATACATCTCTTTCAAAATGCATGGATACCAAATCAACTCTAACTCTGAACCAAAAAGACATGCACTGATCATATACTTGTCTCGTGTGGGAACCAACCTTTGCTAACCATAAATGCCAAACTCTAGGAGAATCTCACAAAGCCAGCCAAAGGACTGCATGCTTGCTCTTAACCCTCAAGGTTTTCAAGGGTGAAAATCTAGGGGTTAACAGGTCCCTAGCCCTCATCGAGAGACAATGTTTCCAAGGTCAGTTTCAGGACATCTCATTCAAACTCTACCTCATGGAGGCGATTATCAGATCCTCAGTACTCTATGACTCGGAGATTTGGGGACCGAGTTTGATACAGTTAGATTGGGCCCGGTTGGAGAGAGTCCATACCTTGCTTCTCCGACGCAACATCAGATGCAAATGTACAGTCCCACAGTCCATTATACAGGCAGAGTTCGGTGTCCAACCATTCTTCCTCGAGGTTATCTTTTGCTTGATCTCGTTCCTCCAAAAAGTCAGATCTTCCTGGAACTTTGATTCCAGGAGGGAAAGGTACACTTACCTTGCACTTTGCTCCTTAGAGGTCCTCGCCTCAGATCACTCCACAGGCTGCACACGAGGATGGTTTTCAGAGGTGTCCTGACTTCTCCAGTCGATGACCATCTCCCCAGAGTGCCTTTCCCCCTTCATGTACTCCTTAGATGCGCCAACCCTTCTCTTGCCGACTAGATAGATTGTGAATCGAGATATCAGAGAGGACATATAGATATTATATATTCTGGTCACCTGGACCTCACCCCCGATGAGCCTGGGCTCGAAGATGTCATTCTACTCAGAGAACTTCATGGATTTGCAGGATGGTATCATTATTCGCCCCCCATACACGTACAAACATTGGATGCACTCACTTAGGATCCCTTTGGGACAACTCCAGGTTGGTTCTCATTGACTTCAAATAGAGACTGATCACCATATCTCACGTTTTGATAGGATCTGCTAGATGTGTCACCTACAAGAGCCAGAGACAGAGAGACACTTCATTTTTCGGTGTCTCGTTTACTATGAGATCCGAGGACGTTACTATTGCCTCTACAGGGACTCAGGGGACTCCCTCTCTACTTTCTTCCGATGTCAAGATTAGAGGTGCCTTGCTCTTTTCATTAGAGAGATTCTCAGTCACAGATCCCAACTCTTGCACACCGCACCCCACCCGGGATAGACTAGGAGGATCACTTCATACTTCCATGCCCTCCCACCAGATCGGAGCAATAAACGACAGTCCGAGTTCCAGAGTACTTCAGACCATAGAGTGATGAAACCTCGGGCCCATTCTCCCCCCCTGGAGATCGATCGATGTGTTTGAGACTGGTTCAGAGGTGCATGACCATACACCCGACCACACATCCTCACCGAGACAAATGTTTCAACTCCAGACGAGTTCAGAGCAGGGCACCTGTCGCCCATCAGATCGCCCTGTTGTCGTCCTTATACACACTTGCAAACGTGAGCTAAGTCCTGCTCACTTAGTGTGTCCTCGGAGGCACAATGCCTAGGTTCAAAGTCCACACTGTTACTTTGACTTGAACCTCTTCCGTCTAGGCTAACTCCTAGGGAAGCCA
>JZKD02S1677105.1:5570-25994 GCA_000966675.3 Picea glauca | reverse complement strand
GCCTAATCTTGGGGACGGGACATCACACAACACATATCTCTACTGGGTTCTCTTCTTTTGAGGTCATTTTTAGTTTCCATCTTCTTCTCCCTTACGTGAATCCTATTACTCGCTTTGATCGATCTAGATCCTACTAGCAAAAGGAGCAAGACAAAACAAATTATTCTGTGCCTAACTTGCCAAAGATCCACCATAGGGCTTACAACATCCTCTAGCAGACACATGCCATGCACAAGGTACTGCATGATCAATAACGAATTGCTCCACATCGTATGTTGGTGATGAAGTTTGGCTACATTTGGACTAGTAGTGCTTCAAAAATTAATAACATCACAAGCTCAAACCCATTTGGTATATTATCACACAACAAATGGGTCCTAATGCATTCAAGTTGGAGAAGTCCATTCTAGTGACACATCTCGAGGCCACCACTATAGAAATTTGACCTCCTCTTCTTGATGTTTGCAACAAAACTGCTAGGTGTTGTCAAATCACCACTTAACTGGTATGTCGCAAAGTAGGGAGGAATTGATGTGGCTTAGTTTAGTGAACATGTTTTATATTTGTACTTCATCTATTTTTTTTATACTTTAGTACATTTTTGTAGTTTATTCTTATCCCTTTTTTGGGTCGACTTTATCCTTATCCTTATCAGACACCTATTTTATATATTTTATTACACGTTTGTACTATATCATTATTTTTGGGTGATTTTATCCTTTTCTTTACCTTTATCCTTATCACGCACCCACTTTATTGTATTCTATTGGAGACAATTATTGCTTTTAGGTCTAATAAGAGGAGTTTTCAAGAGCCTCAAAGGAGACTATGCTTCATTGATTTTGCAAGTAAGACTTGTAGTTGTTCATGAGTTCACAAAGGACTTGTGGATACCAGCAAAGAAGGCTTGTGGGTTGAAGGATACCCACAATCTAAACTTGTGGCTATGAACAAACTGGACTTCTACATCAAAGGCTTGCAGAAGGTTCTTAACAAATTGGACTTCTATCACAGATGCAAAGTGGCTAAGGCTTGCAGAAGGTTGTTAACAAACCTAAGGGTATGGTTATTATCTTTACTAATATGCTAGGAACATCTATTGGATAACAATACTCTATCTTTTTCCTAGCAAGAAAGTTATTTCAGTCTTTTAGATAAGGTAAGATGAGATAATTTTCTTGGTGTCCACAGGTTACCAAAAGCATAGGCCAATGTGTCTAGAGAATACAACTAGTCACAAACATAATTCGGGAGTGTCAAAGTCACACTTGAAAGCTAAAATATAAAGAAATACAAGTGAGGGTATTGATGCAATGCCTAATAAGCCCCCCCCAGGGAGAGGCCAAGGTTGAGAGGACTTAGTTGGGTGATCTTGTCATCTTGGGAGGAGCTTGGAGGTGGTCAGTTGAATATCTCTTAACATTCGAGAAGAGAAAAATCTATTGATGTGTTCGTTCATTTCCATAATTATGTTTGGATGAGATTGTTGGTTTTTGGATAGCTCTTTGGTTGCCATGTGAATTTAGGTTACATATGTGCTGTTAGGAAAATGCATGCATGACATTTCATTGCTAAGAATTTTTATAGTTGTTTTCTTATGGCTGATTTTATGGATGAGTGCATAAGTGATGCATTCTTGATTCTTGATAGGACCTTCTCCAAACTTGGGGATTGACCTTGGGGCATAGACTCTGCATGTGGTAGTTCATTTTGCCGAGTTGAGGAACCATAATGCCTATATTGCATGTTTTCTTCAAGGACACTAACCTTACCTTTTCATTTGTTCCTATATGTGCTTGATCAATCCTTTAGTGGAAGTCAATAAATTATAATGACGCCATGTGAATTATTTGGTGGTCCCCTGCGAGAATTTATTTTTGAGTTGGAGCAAAATCTATCAAATAACTTGAGTCTTGGTTAAGGAGAGCTCTAGTTATGATGGTATCAGTCATGCCTTATATCAACAGTTTAGTGTTAAGGTTGAGGTGGAACCTTGGAATGTTTTGATCAGGGTTTCTTAATGTTTAAAGGGTGTGCATGGCTGACCAAATGCTTGTTGTAAATGGATATAACGATTGCAGAAAATTAAGTGTAACAACAAATGTGAGAGAGCATACAAATGCATTGCACTTCCACATGCTTGGTATGATCATGAAATACAGCGTTTTTTGCCAATTTTAGTACACCCTGTTGTCATGGTGAAATGGTGTAGAATCAACTTGTATGACTTCTAAATCAGGAAGTATCCTTCTCAACCAAACTACCTTACAAGCTGAACTTAATGTTGCCCTATACTCCGCTTCAGTGGAGGAAAGTGACACTGCATGTTACTTCTTACTCAACCATGATGCTGTGCATGTACCAAGCTTGAAATTATGTCTTGTGGTTGATTTTCAATCATCAACTGATACTACCCAATTTGAATCTGTATAGCCTCTAAGTAAAAAATCCTCACCTCTATCATACAAGATGCCATATTTCAAGGTACCATTCACAGACCTAAGAATCTTCTTGGCTACCATCCAATGATTAGCATTTGTGGCTGTCACAAATCTAGATATATAGCTCACTGCAAAGCTTAAATATGATTTGGTCGTTGTGGGATAGTTCGAGCTAACCACTAGTTGTTTATACATTGAATCATTTGCCGTTTTTGAGTCAGATTAGTGCAACCCCCATAGATGTAGTTTCTGATTTACAATTAACCATTGTAAACTTCTCCTACAATCTTTTGGCATACTTTGTTCGTCATATAAAAACTATATTAGTTTGCCAAAATTCTACACCTAGGCAATAGTGAAGGAGGTCTAAATCAATCATGTCAAAGCTGAACCCAAGTTTGACTTTACCTACTGAATTGTGTTGACCTCACTACCTGTGATGATTATGTCATACATAGTAATCAGTATGTGATCGACATCATCTCCATTACTTCTTACCTAAAGATTTGGATTAGGGTGATTTCTTATAAATCCAGATTCTACAAGATTTTTATCAAATTTTGTGTACTAGGTTCTTGGAGCCTGTTCTAGACCATGTAGGGTTTTAGTCAGTGTACATACCAAATAATACTTACCTGCAACCTGATACCCTTGTTGTTGATACATATAAACTTCCTCCTTCAAATCTCCATTGAGGAATGTGCTCTTTATATCCATTTGGTAATCTTTCCAACCAAAAGATGTTGACATGGTTGTCACCAATCTGATTGTGACCAACTTCACTTTTGGAATGGATGTTTCATCATAATCCACTCCTTTCTTTTAAGCAAAATGCATGCAAACTACCCTTGCCTTGTCTAGCCAACAAGTTTCTTCCCCAGGGGTAGCTCTTCCAATACCCAAGTGTTGTTTTTCACGAGAGTTACATACTTGGCATTCGTGGCCATTTTCCATCCATCATGCCTTTTTGCTTCATCATAATTCTGTGGTTCAAAAGAATCATGAACCACTACCATTACTTCAAAACTTACATGTTCTGATTGGTACCAAGCTGGAAGCTCATCCTCCCTTACATCTTCCATGGTCTTGTAGTACCATTGAGGTTCGTGTGTTTTAGCTATTCTCTCCATATCAATGTTGTTTTTAGCCTAATTCTGATTTATTTCAGCATCCGAATTGGCATGTGCATCTTGTGTATTTATCCTTGATGACTTGTCTTCTTCTTCCAATTTTGTATCTTGCATCTTTTGGTTGACTTTTCAGTTTCCAAGCAGTGAATATCATCACTTTTCAGGTCTAATTTTAATGGAAATATACCCGAAGATTCATCAATAACTACATCCCTATTGCTTACTAGCTTATTGGTAACTATGTCCAACTCTATAGGCTTTAGATTGTTTGTTGAAACCAACAAATATCAACTTTCTACACTTGGCATACAAGTTTGACCTTTTTTTGCTGGAATTAAACATATACGCTATTGAACCAATTTTTTTAGATCTGCCAGAGCACATCTCCTCTGGTTGGATGTTTTGGAAAACTTATGTAGGACTTATGTTGAGTAGAGATACAATAGTTTGTACTGTTTCTTCTCGTTACTTGTTGGGTACAACCCTACATTGCATCATGGACCTTGCCATTTCAATTATTGTTCTGTTCTGCCTTTCCACGGCTACATTTGTTGAGGCGCATAAGGCGTAGTAAGTTGATGTTGAATTCCTTCTTGCAAAAGTTAGTGAACTCATTTGAACAGAATTTTGCTCCATTATCTTAACAAAATACCAATATACACCTTCCATATCCTTTTTCTACAGTTGCCTTGAAATTTTTAAACTCAGAAAATGCATCATATTTCTTCTTTAGGAAATATAGCCACATCTTTCTAGAGAAGCCAACAACAAAAAGTAGAAAATACCTTGCACTAGATGGCGTGAGTGTTTACATGAGTCCACAAATGTCACAGTGCACCAAGTACACTGTGTTAGCTCTCCAAGCTTTGTCATCCTTGAAAGCTTCCTTGTGTTGCTTGCCTACTATGTGCCTCACATACACATTTCCTCTCTTCTTGAATATTTGGCAATCTAAGAACATTTTTGGATTTGGCTAGTAAGGGAAGACATTGCAATTGACTTTTTGATATCTCTGGAGCCATTATGAACTATTGCTGATACCTTCATTGCGTGTCACCAAGGCATGTGACCTTGTTTTGACATGATCCACCACAATATTTAATATTATGAAGGCCAATTTCCTTTACACCCAATGCAAGAACTTCTCTAGTCTTTTTTTAGGTAACAACTCTCATGGAAAACCCCGGGGTACTTCCCCTCATTTCGAGGATGGTACCCAAGGTAAACCCTAAATTCTTCATTGGTGAACAACAGGGCTCGAAGCCTTTACATCAATATATTCATTATGAGCTCAACATGTCATTTTATGGGAATAGAACTTGGGTGAGGAGGATAATATTCCATCCCACAACACATGAGCTAGACCCAATTGACAAGAACTTCTCTAGTCTTCTTTTCAACCACTAAACACTTATCTCCTCCCTTAGAGCATTAATCCTAATGTAGAGTTTTGTTGATTATTTCACTTATTGAAAGATGATTTTTATTTAGGCTTGGAATATAAAGGACATTCTTAAATATGAAAGTTTTACCTTTAGATTCAATCTGAACTTTGCCTCTTCCTTCCACAAAATGCACTCTATCATCACCCAAAATTATTGAATCCGATCTTGGTTTTTCCTCAACAAACTCAACAAACCAATCAAATTTGTTAGTTGTGTTTACATGCACTTGAATCAAATTACCAAGCACTTGCCTTGCCTTGAGTCTGAGAAGTGACATAGGAGTAAAGTTGTTTTTCTTCTTTTTCCTCCTTTTCTGCAATATATGTGTGCTTCTTATTAACTTTTCCATGCTCCAAATGGTACTGTATTTTCTTTTGTTAATCTTTAGATGCCCTACTTTACCATGATAGCAACACTTCGTTTTTTTAAACATGCACTTATCCTTGAATTTAATGTTGAAGATGTTCTTCCATTGTTGTTGGCCCCTCATTGCTTTTCTTTTCCTTTGTACTTCATAGAAAAAAACACTTTCATAGGTTTGACTGCTACTTCCAAACTATTTTTTCCATATTTCCTTTTTCAACCACTAATTTGACAACTTCTCAAAGGTTGCATCAATGGTTTTAGAAGTAATAGTAAGGGTTTCTATAAAATTTTCAAAATATGGGGGTAGGGTTTTTAGGGTAATAACCTCCATGCCCTATTCAATTACTTATCTTCTTATGGATAATAATTGATCCCTAATATCATTCAACTACAACAAATGTTTTGAAATCGATTCCCCTTCTTTCATTTACATTAAAACAACATAGTTTTGAGATAAAAGGCACTTCCTTTATCTCCTTTATTTGAGGTTTCATGCATCTCATGTAGCCACTTCCATATTGTGTATGCATCTTCTGCACTCTACACTTGAGTATGCATGTCATTTGTCATTGAGATTTTTATGAGCATGATTGCGTCTTTATACTTGTAATCATAGTTGTGTTCATCCATGAAAACATTGTATTTTGGTACTTCAAATTCATTCACATTTGGTTGTTTTTTAGCTTTCCTAGTCACCACTTCTCATAGGCACCTACATTGGAAAATGACAAACTGTCATTGGATCCATATGCTGAATTGTGCCCGATGATTTTTGATTGGTTTCCAATATTAAATTCGTGTGGGGAGCCATGCAATCTTCGGATTGTGGTACCACTTCAAAGTTTATAACAATGATTTTTGTGCATCGATACTATTGCCTGAGGTCTACTACACAACTTTCTTGACTTAGATTTCTCGTGGCTTGACACTATTACAAGCGTACCCAAGCTAGTTTTTTTTTTTGAGAATGTTGCATATATTATGTCAAAGATCAAATTAGTACATAAGGTAACATGCAAATTACATCACATGTACAATAGGGGTTCGGGGAAAATCTCACCCCCAAAAGTCGATAAAGAGATCATATGAGCTTTTGAACCTATAGAATGAGACTCAACATGACGAAAAACACCGAGTTTGACTCATACAAGTAGAGCCAAGTCATGCTTAAAGCTCCTCAACTCCCCTAAACGAAAAGAAGAGGAGTTCTCTTGGAAAGTAACTAACAATGCCTCCACAAAAAGCCAATTGCCATTAATTGGGTTGAGTGCCACAGGGAATTACAACGGGATTAACTGAGCTAATTTTTTTTGAGAATGTTGCATATATTATGTTAAAGATCAAATCAATGCATAAGGGAACATACAAATTACATCACATGTACAATAAGGGTTTGGGGAAAATCCCACCCCCAAATGCTGATAAAGAAATCATATGAACCTATGCACCTATAGAATGAGATTCAACATGACGAAAAACACTGAGTTCGACTCTTGCATGTAGAGGAGCCAAATCATTATTAAAGCTCCTCAACTCCCCTAAACTAAAAGAAGGGTTCTTCGAGAAAGTAACTATATAATGGTGCCTCCACAAAAAGCCAATAGCCATTAATTGGGTTGAGTGCAATAGGGATTTACAACTATCCCGAACCATCCAAGTGTCACCGAGAAGATTGCCCTTCCACAAAAGCATAATAGTATAAAATAAGTGAAATTTTGCTTGGAATGTGATCCAAAAGACTTTCACAGCTTAAAATTTCCCCAAAACATGCACAATCATTTCATCCTTGCCACACAAAGCACAACCAATGTCTATTACACCTATTCTTTGAAGTCTACTCTTTACAACCAATCTTTGTTGGAGTAGAAGCCACCCCCATACCTCATGCTTAAATGAAGAGTGGGATTTCTTGATGCATAGACACCTTCGCAACCAGTGAGCCATAGGATCCTTCATCCCCCACCTTTTGTTCAAGAGAGGGGAAATATTAGTAGTTTCTTACTAGAGCATAAAGATCCTTTGTGAATTGTTGTAGAAGGGCTTTCCATTCCTCCATTGTCAATCCCTCTGGAGTAGATTTGAGTTGCAATTTAAAGACACTTTTCTAGGATCATGTAACATAGACTATCGACCATAAATTTATTTACTCTAGTGAACTTTGGAGCCTGGTTAATAGCATGCCATGTGTGCCATTGTTGTTGTTCGTGGTTCAACAAATCCATCCACAAAAATAAGCCTTTCCTTCCAATCTTTTACAAGCAACCAAGTCGATTCACCAACTTGCGCATTGGGAGACATAAATGTCAAAATCGACTGTGATTCCAAATCCATAGCCTCCCAAGGGCCCTCAAATTGCCAAGATAGAAATCCAGACACAACTTGCCACACAACCCACTTGCTCTTAAGTGGATCAAAACATGTGAGCACGAAAGCATGAGCATTCCTAATTATTTCTCACAACTGGAAATGACCTTTGATACCTTGGATGTGTCAAGCCTATTGAATTCTCTGTCAAACTAAGACTTGCCAAGAAGCTTGTACCTCCATTGTATGTATTGCCCATTTACCAAAAAGAATTGTGTCTTGGGCTCTAATGTTAGGAAGGTCCAACCCACCTTGATCCCTTGATAATATGCAAACATGCCAAGCCACCAATATGAGTCTTGCTCACTCGCTTGCTTGTCCCAAAGGAAACTTTGGAGAAGGTGCTCCAAGCATTTATAAGTTGCGTGAGAAGGAAACATGGAATAATAGATGTGTCTAGTTGCTAGAATGTTGTCAACAATCATAACCTTTTTCACAAGAGAAAGATCAAGTTGACTTCAAGCTTGGAGTTTCTTTATGAACTTGGTCACGATCCATTGTGATTTGTCGGTGATAGAAGTTTGCACACCAAAAGGGATTCCCAAATATCGAATGATCTCTCTTGTTTTAATAAGCTTCCATTTCTGGTTCCAGCCATATAGGAAGGTGCTCCTAACCAACAAGAAATAACTCAATTTTTTCCTCACTAACAATTGCTCTAGTGGCTTCTACAAATGTGCCCAAGCATAAAAGAGTACCCTTCATAGATTGTTGAGTTAGTTTGGGGGTTAGCATCGAATCATACACAAAATGAAAATGAAGACACTGATTATCCGTGAGAAGTGATATACCTTATATTTCTCCTTGCATTCTAGCAATCTCCAACAAATAACTAAGGGCATTTTCTGCAATCATAGAAAGATAGGGGGAAAGAGGGAAATTGTCATGGGGATAGACTTTTTGTTTCGCTTCACCTTCCCATACCATTCAAGAAGCCTAGTTACTGTGCGATAATTAGTGTGATGTTGCTAGTTGGGCATGACCATCAACCGCTTGTATCATTTGGACTATGCCCAATCGACATGCCTTGACCAATACCCAAGCCACACACCTTAGAGTATGCAGAATGTTGAAGTGCTTGTTTCACCATAATCAATGCTGCATCATTGCCACCCAATTATAGGCAATCTTCTGTCATCTCCCTTGAGCCAACCACTTTTGGATAATCGACTACCCAATGTAGGACCGTGCTATCATCCATCTAGGCCAACCTCTAATAGTGCTCTAAAGAACATGTGCCTAGTGGCAACAAGTGTTGACATACCTTCAATACACTCATCAACGATGTTGCCTTGCCAGGAATAACACATTGTCCACCACATTGCCAAATTGTGTTATCCTTTGTTGAGTTTGCATTGGAATGTCCTGTCGGTCGTTCGCACTTGCTAGGCTAGATATCCTTGGTCCTCCTAGTCCACACCAAACTAGTACATTGTCCTAACCATCTCACAAATCACCATGAGTCGGCCACCAAGGCTACCAAACATATAGACTCGTTATGCACCCTTAGCCAAGGTTGCCTGGTGCGCCTTCTATCATGCTAGTATTAGTGGCACCTCAATCAAGGTGCTTACATTTCTCCCCCACTGGAATTGTTGATGTCCATGTTAACACAATTCCATCGGTTCCTTTGATGAAAAAGGTGTTGGTGAGTGAAGAGACACTTCCACAATTGCCACATTTGAATGTGTCTTTGATACCGTTTGTCTTGGTGCTATAGTCTTTGTTTTACTTAACCGTTCCATACCGCTCAAGAAGCCTAGTCACTGCACGACACAGTCATGACCTTGCTAGTTGGACATGACCATCAATTCCTTGTATCATATGGATTACACTTAATCGACATGTCTTGGTTGAACCCAATCTAGGCACCTTAGAGTGTGTAGAATGTCGAAGTGCTTGTTTCATCATAGGCGATGTTGTATCATTGCTACCCAACCACATGCAACCTTCTATCACTTCCCTTGAGCTAGTCACACTTGAACAACCAACTACCCAAAGTAGGATTGTGCTATCATCCATCTAGGCCAACTTGTGATAGTTCTCTGAAGATTATGTACATGGTGGCAACATGCATTGACATACCTTCAATACACTCATCAATGATGTTGCCTTGCCATAGATAACATACTATCCACCACATTGCTAGATCGTGGTGTCCTCCATCGAGCTTGCATTGCAATGCTTCGTTGGTCGCCCAACCCTGCCATGTTAGACATCCTCGATCCTCCTAGTCCACATCAAAATAGTACACTGTCCTAACTGTCTCATGAATCATCGCGAATTGGTCACCCATGCTACCAAACATACAGACTTGCTGTGCACCGTTAGCCAAGTTTTCCCAGCATGCCTTCCGTCATGTCAATGCCAGTGGCACCTCAAGTAGGGTCCTTATGACAACTTTGTCAAATAGTGTTGTAGTGGAGTAGAATCAAACAACACACCATTCATGCTAAATCTAGCTAATGCTCGTGTGAAAAGGGATGCCACTTATCGTCGATAAAATGAGCCAAACCTCAACTAGTGCAACATGTGAAGATTGAAGTCCCATTCACTTTGATCATAGGATTTTCTTAAATTAATTTTAAAAAAGAGTGCCTTCTATCTTGACTCGTGTGCCCATTCAAGCCCCTACTAGGTAGTTAATATATTATCAAGAACAAATTTGCCCTGAATAAAACCTGCCTATTCCTTGTATATTACTTGGACAAGCAAAGGTCATATCCTCTTATCCAGGGCTTTGGCAATAATTTTGTAGGAGACATTGGGGATTCTTCTTAACAATGACTTGTTGATCATCCCCAGATGCTCCCTAACATTCTAGGTCTAGAGCTACAATTTCATGGGCAACCTAAATCAAGTCCTTGCTTGAGGACTGCAAATGAGTTGTTTATGGGACAATCGTAATGTGACCAACAAAGAGAACTGTGAACTATCCAAAGAGATCGATGAACCATCCACATAGATATGTGCACCATTTGGGTCAAAAGGTGGGATGCGACTAGTAGTACCCATTGACAGTGGTGGGCAATTTGTTGACCTCCCTTGCAAAGGGGCATTCAGAACATTGTGATCAAGACATGTGGAAACTTGCTAAGTTTTACTACTCTAACCGTTCTTGCTTGGCATCTATTTTTTTACCTCTTGCGGGTGCAGGTTTAGTATTATGTTTGGACACTTGTTTAGCAAGTTTTTTCTTGTTTTGCACTTGCCAACATTGAGTGTCCTCCATTGGTTTGTGAGGAAGTTTCAGTGTTGTTTTGATTGTCAGCATAGGGGGTTTGAGGAGAAGAAGAAGGTGCTTGTTTAAGCATGGGACAATCTTTAACAAGATGAGCAGGAGATAAACATGCAAAGCAAGAATTATGAAGATTAAGGTACAAAACCTTTTGAATATATGCAGAGTCATTGAGAAGTAGGAAGATCTCAAAGGGAAGCTACCTTGAAATATCCATCTCCACACGAACACGGGCATGAGGGTGTGAATTGCATGAGTCATCCTTGTCCCCCACAAGCAATTGGCCAAAATGATGAGCAATGTTGTCAAGTCATTGTTGGAAGTGCTCAAGAATGTAAGGAAATTCCATCCTAAGAGGAGTTTTACCCCGAGACGCTAATTTTGGATAAAAGGATATGCAACCAGGGATCATCCACACACTATTCAAAAACACTTCTTTTGCCACCTCCTCCTTTTCTAGCACTAAACAGATATAAACCTTGCCAAAACGTTAAGACAACTCCACTTTCCAACCCTAGGGACCCCAATTATCATTCTACCACTTGTAGAGCTCCCAGAGGCATCTGTCTTAAGAAGTGGAGAATGATGGCCCTCTTCTTGCGTTGGTATATAATGAAAATAACCTTGCATCTATCAAAAATTTTGTATCGAGTTCACCCAAAGGCGGTGGAGGCTCAGGGGTCAACAAAGAAGGGTCTCCTTGACGGTAAAAGAAAATAGCTTTTGAGAGGGCCTCCAATGGGTAGTGGTGGCCATCAAGACCTTGGTTCTACATCTGGCTATGGGTAATATTGTGGTTCTTTGGCTCTTTTACCCCCGCATGCCTAGGGGTAACTAGAGGAGATCATGTCTCATGGCCTACAAGAAGACAATGATCCCGACCATGATCATGATCAACATGTCCATAGAGAGCAGCACAACAACCCCTCTTAGATTGCCTCTTCTACTCCAGATCAACCAAGCTCATCACATCCAGTCAATTGAGTGTATGGGAGATGGTTAGCCAACGTCACCATGAGGTATGCTAGTCCTTCCTTCATACAAAGTGTTGTTTTTAATATAACATGCATATGGATGAGGATCATTGGTTGAAGTTGAATAATGGATCACTAGCTCAAGATGTTATGTTTGTTTCCTTATTTCACCTTTGTGGCCAACATCTGTGCTCTAGTCTCGTGTTGTCACCGCCCAGGGAAAGGGGTACTACTGGGGGGCCCTCACAAGGGTAACATTCTGTTTCCCTGCCATACTTAATACTTTCCATCCTGGAGCTTGTCACAATGTACTAAACTTCGATAATGGGTCATGGTCCATTTTGTCATGAGAAGAGGGGCTGAACACCTAGAGGTTGATTGCAGCTGTTGCTAAAAGAATAAAAGAATGATGCTAAAGAAAGAAAGGAATGATAGCAAAGGACTCTCAAAATCTAGTCCAAACTTGAGCTCTACTCTTTCTACGTTCGCCCCAGTCCTAAGCAGTGATGCTATAGCTTGAAACCTTAAAAAAGGGGACTTGCAAATATGATAAGAGGATAAATAAAAAGGCAGATAAAGGGGTTTGGAAAAACGTAGCGCTTAGAAAGTGGCAACTCAAGAATAGGCGCACCCTCGACAAAGGCGCTCATAGAAATGGACTCAATGACACCATAAGCCATGAAGTAAGCCTAACACATACCACTATCACACTTACTCTTGAAGGGTTCTTTTCTTTCATTGTTTTCCTTGGGACATATCCCTCTACCTGGGTCTTTTCTTTCACTCTTTTGGTTGGCACACCTATTAGGGTTAGATGAAGGTCCTCCCATATTCAAAGTTGCCAACTTACATAAAGCCATGTGCTAGTGTGAAACTTGAAGGGGATACTGATGTGAATTGTTCATATGGTTTGTATCTTACGTAACAACTTACTTTGCATGATTTAAGGATTGGTATATCTTGTGAACATTGGTTTACTTGATTTCATATTCTGTTTTGGTTTGGATGCCCCTGACATGGTTCTTTGAAGGATGCCCTAGGATTTCACTAGGACTTTGTGCCTTTATTGCAGGATATGGCATAGAGCAGTGAGTTGACACATTCAAACAATGGCTCTCACATCTTCAGGACCTTGGATGATGGGTAGATGGGCTCGGTTTTGACAGATTTGGTCATGGTGGCACATAGATGGGCTGAAATCCCACATGTTGGGCAGTGTACCCCAGGGATTATTTCTCTTTGGATTGAGGATGTTGCACTAGTGGACAATTGGATGCTTTACAAAGATGAGATACACCCATCTCCACCTTGGATGTGGTTCCCTACACCTTAGATGTTGGCCCTCCATTGATGATGACATTACATTTTAGGGTTCGACGATGATGGGGTTTGATGGCCACTTGGGGTACCATTGATGATGTGACATGACCATAGACGAGGAGATGCACCTTCTGCCTTGATTACACCATGAGATGATGACACGTGGCCTCAGGAAGCTCTCACACACCTTCTTGGAGCACAATGTCACCGCACGTGTGACCTAGGAGGGCATTTTTGTATTGTTTTAACATTATTTATCATTTATAAAGGCAAATTTGAGGGGTCGGCCCCACTTAAGAGACATGAATTTTCATTTTTGTCACTTTTGGAGTACTAGGGTTTCCTTTTTTATAAGGCTATCACTCCATTCATTTGGTTCATGATTCACTCTCACATTTGTGGGATAGCTACTTAAAAAAAGTTCGCTCTACCTCTTTTTTGTCTCTTGGGTCTCATGCTCTACTCTTGAAGGAGGATTATTGTGGATGCTTTCTTGCTTTCTTGGATGTATGTTGCTGCAACTAGGGTTCTTCTAGCCTAGTGACTTGGATAAGTAAGTAATTTCTGCAATTTTATGTCATTGTTAATGTTTTAAGGTGTTAATTACTATCTTGTTGCATGTTACTTTGTCTTGGTGAAACCTTAGGAAGGAGACATAAGTCTTTTTGTCCTTCACATGCTTTCTTTGTCCAAGGTTTATGAGAGCATTCTTTGCTAGGGTTAAGAACCTAAGGCCCAAGAGGCTTTGCACCTTAGGGTTTTGATCCTAGTCTTTGATCCTTGACCTATGTTATCTAGAAGAGAGAAAACGACACCTAGGGCCCAAGAGGGTTTGCACCCTAGGGATCATTTTCATGAAGGTCGAGTTCTAAGGCCCAAGAGGCTTTGTACCTTAGGGTTTAAACCTCATTCTTCTTTATCATCTACCTCAATTTTCAAGCTTTTGCATGCTGGACTCCATAAACCCTAAAAGGCAATGACACTAGCCTAAAGCTCTTATTGTGGTGAAAATTGTATTTAAAATTAGTATTCTCTCTCTCTCAACAATTTTAATAACTTTTCTAACCCTAATTTTAACAAACTAATAGTATTTATTGCTGCCGTTACAAGAGTTTGCTACAGCCAATGATTTTTACTTCAATTTGCTGCATACATACTTGGAAAAGTGGCTTAAGATACTCATAATTTATATCTACCAATTGGATAATTTTGTACATGTTGAAGGCTTGTTTTTCATGCTAAATTGCTACATTTCCGAGTACTATTTATTGCTGCTGTTGCAAAACATTAACTGCTGTTGTACACTTGTTTTACTGCTGTAATTTACAACAGCTGTTGAATTTATTGATCATCTAGTGTCTAAGAGATCTTTTTTGAGATTTATAACTTGGTAATTGTCTATATTATGCTTCGAATTGTTTATTGTCTTGTACAGGTGAAACAATTACCTTGTTACCTTTATTTCCTCTCCTAGACCTAGACCTAACCTTCATGTGACTAAGATAGAGGGTTGTAGGCTTGGCTAATTTTGCTATTTGATCCCTTGAGGTCACTAGGGAAGCCTCCCTTGTGGTGGACTTCCTTCCATCACTAAAACGAGAGAGGCAACTACTAAGGTAATAGTGGTAGTGGCTTCCAATTGTTACACAAGATTGGGATCTTGTGGAGGGCTTTGCACAAGTACAAATCTTGTGATAACATTTTGGCGTCGTTTCCGGGGAGGATTGAGTCATTCTCCCTACGACATTCTCTGGTAAACTTATCCCAAAGCACTTATCCTTAAGTTTACTTGGCGGCTCCGTTGAGGGTAGAATCCCTCACTTACCTTCGATGATCCAAAAGACATCATCTGGTGATTCCACTATTTTGAGCTGTCATCCTACTCTCAACTTTGTGATATGATATATTCTCAAATGATAGGATCATGGCACCCTGGTATCAAATGTATCCTTCTATTGATTTTGAAATTTTTTCGGGATACCGAAATGAGTTTCATATAAGATGGTTAGAGAACTCTCTAGATTTCGAAGGCTTGCTCGTTACTCACATTGTAGAGTTCTTGAAGTACATATAGGAGGTGAAAGTAGGAGATGAGGATGTACCAAAAGACATCATCTGGTAATTCCATTATTTCGAGGTGTCATCCTACTCTCAACTTTGTGATATGATATATTCTCAAATGATAGGATCATGGTACCCTGGTATCAAATGTATCCTTCTATTGATTTTGAAAGTTTTTCGGGATACCAAAATGATTTTCATAAAAGATGGTTAGAGAACTCTCCAGATTTCGAAGGCTTGCCCGTTACTCACGTTGTAGAGTTCTTGAAGTACATATAGGAGGTGAAAGTAGGAGATGAGGATGTACCGGTAAAATTGCTTATACTTTCACTGCCATTTCGAATATAAAATTGGATCAAGAGTTGTTGCAAACCAAAGGGTATATCCTCCCTCATAGATTTCATCGGCAGGTTTCTTGAATTTTCGAAACCACAATTGCAGACGTATGAAGGCATTCTTCAAGAGCTCACCACAACCCTTAAAAAGGAAGGTTTCTTTTCGTATTTTCTTATAGAAGACCTTAGGGAAGTGCACCATGCTCAAGAGGAAGAATCTATTGGAAATGTTCATCCACACGAAGAATTTATTGACGAAAAACCTCCATATCTTGAGCATGCCCTGGATGAAAACCTCAAAGATCACACACCTACAGGGCAAGAACCTAAGAAAGAAATTTGTGAGGAAGATCACCAAATACATGAAGTAGAACATGAGCTGCCTTGTCAACTTGTTGAAGAACACTTTGATGAAGCACACCATGAAGACCCAAACCACAAAGAGGTCCCTCATGAAGACAAGACATTGGCATTTTCTCCTCTATCTAATGAAGATGAAGTCATCTAAGCTTCCATTCCTCCTGCACATGAAGAAGAGAACATGGTAAATTGTACTTCTTTCCAAGTTTTCAATGTTGCTTCATTTCATGATTCGGAAAGTGAAAAGGTTCTAGAGGAATCCTTGGATGCATTAGACCCTTCATGCTATAATAAAGGTGATGATGCGATTGAAAATATTGATGACTTTATACATGTCAGGAGGCATAAATGGGACATGAATATTTCTAGTTTTGATGGAGATCCCATTTACGACATTGAAGGTTGTTTTCAAATAAAGAATATAGAATTGTTGCCTTTACAACAACCACATGTGATTGCTGATGATTCAGATGTGTGGCAACATGAAGAAGATGATTCAGAGGTTGCTCTACTCTTGAGGGAGGACTAATGTGGATGCTTTCTTGCTTTCTTAGATGTATGTTGCTGCAACTAGGGTTCTTCTAGCCTAGCGACTTGGATAAATAAGTAATTGCTGCAGTTTAATGTCATTGCTAATGTTTTAAGGTGTTAATTGCTATCTTGTTGCATGTTACTTTGTCTCGGTGAAACCCTAGGAAGGAGGCATAAGTCTTTCTGTCCTTCACATACTTTGTTCGTCCAAGTTTTGTGAGAGCATTCTTTGCTAGGGTTAAGAACCTAAGGCCCAAGAGGCTTTGCACTTTAGGGTTTTGATCCTATTCTTTGATCCTTGACTTAGGTTATCTAGAAGAGAGAAAATGACACCTAGGGCCCAAGAGACTTTGCACCCTAGCGATCATTTTCTTGAAGGTTTAGTCCCAAGGCCCAAGAGACTTGGCACCTTAGGGTTTAAACCTCATTCTTCTTTATCATCTAGCTCAATCTTCAAGGTTTTGCATGCTTGACTCCATAAGCCCTAAAAGACAACGACACTAGTCTAAAGCTCTTCTTGTGGTGAAAATTGTATTTAGAATTAGTATTCTCTCACTCTCAATGATTTTACTAACTTATCCAACCCTAACTTTAGCAAACTAATAGTATTTATTGCTGCTGTTACAAAAGTTTGCTACAGCCAATGTTTTTTACTTCAATTTGTTGCATACATACTTGGAAAAGTGGCTTAAGATACTCAAAATTTATATCTAGCAATTGGATAATATTGTACATGTTGAAGGCTTGTTTTTCATGTTAAATTGCTACATTTCTGAGTACTATTTCTTGCTGCTGTTGCAAAACATTAATTGCTGTTGTACACTTGTTTTATTGCTGTAATTTACAACAACCATTGAATTTATTGATCATGTAGTGTCTAAGAGATCATTTTTGAGCTTTATAAGTTGGTAATTGTCTATATTATGTTTCAAATTGTTCATTGTCTCGTACAAGTGAAACAATTACCTTGTTACTTTTATTTCCTCTCCTAGACCTAGACCTAACCTTCAGATGATCAAGATAGGGGGCTGTAGGCTTGACTAATCTTGTTATTTGATCCCTTGAGGTTACTAAGAAAGCCTCCCTTGTGGTGGACCTCCTTCCATCAATAAAACGAGGGAAGCATCTACAAAGGTAATAGTGGTAGTAGCTTCCAATTGTTACTCAAGATTGGGATCTTGTGGAGGGCTTTTCACAAGTACAAATCCTGTGATAACAGGCTCCACATGGACATGCTTGGGGAAGATTCAATAAGGGCCTAAGGGCCCCTTACACTTGATAACGAGTTGATTGTTTTGAAAAAGTTTCTTTTGTCAAGCAACTTCTTGCTGGTGTTGCCACTGGAGTGTCAAGCACTTGAGTGATTTGCTTGGAGCACCGTTGAATCGTTGTGGCATGATAAGTCTTGAAGACGACTTCTTGCAACTTATGACTCGACAAGGGACTGTTTGCAATAAACCGAAGATTACCTGTAGAAAGACCATTTACACCCTTTTTGATTGCATCAACCTCAACAATTGGCACTTTTTCATTTGTAGTCATTGCAATTTTTGCCTGCAACAATTGGTTGGCCATATGAGTATTAATAGTCTCGGGGTTAGTTGTTACACTAAACACCATTGGGGAGCCATAACAACAACAACCGGGGCAACCAACTCCACATCCTTCGAAACCATAATTTCTCGACAAAAGCACTTAGAATGCTAGCAGATCAAAACAATGAGGGCACACAGACCAACAAATCACGAGCTCGAGCAACCACAGGGTTAAGAAAGAACACTCACAAAGCATCCACCATGGGGTTGAGAACACCCCCATGAAGCAGAGAGTGCAACACAACATAAAATATCGGACACACACAACAAACATGGAAGCAACAAAGATAGACCTCTCTTCATTCCTCCCTTCCCCTAACCCCTGAAGGCATGCGGGAAAGAAGACACCGTCATGCAGATAGGAAGCCCCTGACTCCATGAAAGGAAAACCACCATGGAGCCTTCACCTTTTCTTCTTCCCTTGTGCTCGTTTTCGTTTCTTGAAACTGTTACGGACCTGCCTGACCCTGTCTTGTACTGCATGTTACCCCTCATATTGACATGAGAGGTAAACTTGGTCTTGTGCAGATTGATGAGATCATTCTAGCCTTCAAAAGGTTGGATATTGATGGAGGTTGCGTCATTGGTGTATCTTTTTCTTCATCATGGTGACCACATAGTCACATCCTTGTCCCTTTCACTTGGTGTATCTTTTTCTTCATCACAGTGACCACATAGTCACATCCCAATCACTTTCACTTGGTGTTGCATGGTTAGACCATGAGTATCCTCTAAAATGGTGATGTACTTACCTAGTTTCATTCATGCTCCATGCCATTTCCATTGTTTTACCAGGCAATTTGTTTATTACAAGCATATTATAACTTTTACCTAGGTAAAATCCGCTCCACACATGCTTTTTCACCACACTTCATCATTTTGCCTAGGTGATTTGTGTATCACATCACATATTAACCTTTCACCTAAGTAAAATTCACTTTCATACCTACATTCCACTTTACGCCATCTCCTAGAAGGTTCATGGTATTTATTACCTATAATTCCCTAAGTTTTAAACTATATTAATCCCTCAATTCTCATATTTCCACTTTTTCCAACTTGAACACACCTAACTTCATGATATTTTAATTAATTCCTAATCCTTAGGTTGAGTGCCTAAGTATTGGCCTATTAGCACTTCATTGTTCTAATTCTTCATTAACGCCTTTTCCCTAAGTTTCACTTGCTATTTGGTCACTAGGAGTTGTAACTTAAAGTCCACGGGGTACACATGAGACTAGGCATTCCTCCTTTAGCACATATGTTGAGGCAAAACACAAGACAAAAAGCAAATTCAACCCAGCCTTAGTGTAGCCATGGTCACACTTGCTAAATCATTCATTGCTTATTCTTATCCTTTAGCACATGATTTGAGGAGTTAGTTGAACCTTGAGTTGACTAGGGAAGACTAATCACCATGCACCCTAGGGTTTTTGACCCTCCATGTCATCCATCCACCTCATCCACCTTATCCATTCATGCACACATCGCTAGGTGGTGCGCTCCATTATGAGGACATATCCACTTCTTGCATAACCTTGTTCACACCTTGCACATATGTAAAGTGATTAGTGATGGTTTGACTTGGTCAAAGGGTGCCTATTTGTACAAATTTTGAGAGCTCTTGAATTTGATGAAGACCCATTTACACAAGTGTCAAGGTTGACTGAGAACTTCAAGGTTGACTTGGTCAAAGTGGACACAATTGTACATACTTCATGGGTGCACTCCTCTCTCCTCAAGGGCAAGGGCACATGCATGATGAATATTTTATTGAGATGAACATTGTGAAGTGGACCAAAGCACTACTTCCTATGGCACACTAGTTCAAGTGTTATTTTATTCAAAGTTGTCCACACAAGCACCAGAACCAAGGGCACACTTGTCAAGTATTTTATTATTATTTTCTAGTCAAATGGACCAAGAAAGCTCAAGTTTCATGGGTGCACAAGCTTTGGAGAGATATTTTATATTATTTGTGGATAAAAGACTTCTAGAAGGATCTATCTAATGGAAACACATGGCATATCTAGAAGAGCGCCCTACTTTTGAGATTTACACATGGAAAACCATTCATTTTACTGTGAATTTGCCCTTCTCAAGTAATATTATTATTTGGAGGTGGTTATTTCTAGGAAAGCATCCTCATCATTGAGCATTATACTTGGCATTCATGCACACCTTTTGGAACTTTTCCCTACCTATTTGACCAAGCCTTTTATTGTTATTTTGAAGATGAGGAGGACAAATGGCACTCAAATTTT
>JZKD02S1677103.1:102409-167202 GCA_000966675.3 Picea glauca | reverse complement strand
TTATTTTGTTATTTTGTTGTGTTCCTTTCGTTTTGTCCTCTTCATTTGGTATCAGATCACAGGACTGGGCTAACTCCCTCGCGGGAGGTCCCAGGATCTTGAGAGGAGTCGCCCAGCCGTGGAGAGTATGTGGAGGAGGTCCCGCGTGATGCTGAGGAGAGATTTGCTTTGAGAGTTGAAGAGTCGTGTTAACATTGTGAGGATTACTCACCAAATTCGTCCGGGCATTGTTTACCAGTGAGGTGGAGCTTGCAGGTAAGGAGTCGAGGTTATAGCAAAGCACCGATCAGACGCAAGATAGAATGGAAACCTTACCAGGGCAGCTATTATGGGAGATCGAGAATAGAACATCACAGGCAAGCGATATAGATTCTTTGCCCGGGTGGAATATTGATGGCATGGTGGAATACATAAACGAGGGGCAGAAGCAGGGCAACATGTACCTGGTCGTTCCTGAAGAAAAGCATGTCGTGAGGCTGGGCAACGAGGCCCAGATCAGCCAACAGATAAATATTCAGAAAGGATCCACATATTCTCTCACATTCAGCGCGGCTCGAACCTGCGCGCAGCTGGAATCGCTTAACGTCTCTGTGCCTCCGTCGACTAGGAACGTAGATTTGCAGACTTTGTATAGTATTTATGGCTGGGATACCCATGCCTGGGCTTTTCAGGCGCAATCTGAAAATGTGGAAGTTATTTTCCAAAATCCTGGAATGGAAGAATATCCCACTTGTGGTCTGATTCTTGACGCCATTGCCTTGAAACAGATTTTTATTCTGGATAAATTTCGAGACAATGTTGTGATTAATGGAGACTGCAAAGGGGAGTGTTGGAGGTATTAATTTTTACCTATCAACAACTACCAAACTTCGAGAGAGTTTCACCGACATCCACCAACGATGCCAGAGATTTCCCTCCGACAACTCTCTCGATTCTCCATAGACTTCCAAAACCTGTATAAATACAAGGCAAATGCAATCGTATTGATCATTTAACAATATAATTATCTGTGTTATTTCTGTGCTTCTGCCCCCTTCATTTGTTATCAGAGCTTGCCCCCTTCGTGGTGGTGCTTGTTTGTCCACCATATGAATGTTGGCCTGGTGCATTCTACGTGTCGCTAGAGTCCGTCTTATGATAGAACTGGAATAGAGTCATGGAGAAAGTGAAAAAGGAGCTGCTTGTAAGCTATTGCAGCTGTTGTTCAAGGTGCATTGACTATGAAAGAGAAGTATAGAGGGAGACGCTATCATCACCAAAGAGAAGAGGCGATGGCACCATCGAGGGAGAGAAGATGAAGGCTCTCCCGGTAGGTAAAAATCTGCATGCCCCCCACATTATCAAAATTGGATATGTGTTTAACAAAATCTCAAGACGGGATGTGGTGTCTCGGACTGCGATAATTTCAGGATATGTTCAGAATGGAATTTTTGCTTGAAGAATAGAGGAACACGCAATACTCTTCTCTTGTCTTTTGATGGAGAAAGTAAAATGTCTTATTGGAGAGTTAGTATGAGTCGTGTGATTTCAAATTGGAGTTGGCACACTTATGATGTTAAGAGTGAACGTTTTTTGCATTTCTATAGAGGCATACAAAGCCTCTGTATTCACTTTTTCAGAAGTGGATAATATTTGGCATCTGTTGTGATAGGATAGTGATAATAAGAAATTGGCTTATTGGGCATATTGAATGGGTTTATATGTAATGGGCTTATAATTTGGAAATTTAGTAAATAATGCTTCTTGTACCTGTGATAAAATGTTATAATGATAAATGATGTAAGGGGTGCATGATCGGTAGTACCCTACACCCTAGAAGTTTTTTAGTTGTAAAGCTTAGCCATAGGCATAGGCAAGCTATATTTCCTAAGAGGTTTTTGGTCCAAAGTTGTAAAGCTTAGCCATAGGCAAGGCAAGTTGTAAAGTTGTAAAGCTTAGCCATAGGTTTAGTAAGCCCTGTTGAGTCAGGCCTACATGGATTAGAGTGACCATGTAGCATGTATCCCTCTTAGGCATAAAGAGTGGATGTGGCATCAAGTTGTGGAATTAACCACTAGGTAGGTACGAGGGTGGTAGGTGTACTCGTATCTAAGTTTGATGGTGAACGGAGAAGTTAGATCTTCGATTAAGGGGAGGAATGTGAGATTAAGTAATCTCAGAGTGTGAGTTGGTCGGGACCAAGTTATGACTAAAGGAGTCTAATGTATTGATTAACCATGTACGTGAAAAGGATACCTAGAGAACTAGTGAGTACAGCAGATGGTACCCATGTATCTCAGTAGATGGATCTCTTTTTATATGGACATCAATGATCAGTTGTTTGCAAGTGAAAAAGGAAGATGCAAAATTTCGAGCATTAATCAATGTTATGCAGGTACAAAGAAGAAACAAAATGTTTGAGGATGGAACTCAAGAGAGTGTGTGTTGTGTAAATCAATTCACCCATCATGCAAGGTTTGTGGTCACCCAAAAGCACCAATATGAAATCACTTGGTGTGATGGTCCCTAAGCATTGTAATAAAGTAACACATTGAAGGAATCCCAACCATGTGAAGATAGAAATTGTAGATGATGACATGACTTAGATAAAGACCTAACCAGATAAATATTAAGACATATATTCGTTAAGGAGGAGACATTGCAGATCAAAGGAGAAAATTGCAAAGGCTTTATCACAAGACCAATTTGATTATTTGATAGAAGCATTGGGCATTATAAATATTGATGTAATTAGTAGTAGAAATTAGGGGGGAGTGTTGGAAGATGTTAGTTTCTATCTACCGCATTAAAAAGAGAACCTTCCACTCAACTGTCGGCTATTGTTCCTCCACCGCCTTTCATAAATGCTCTAGAAAATTCCACCAACAATCCATCGTGAATGCTCCAAACCTTCCAAACTCTTCCAAACTATCTATAAAAACATGGCGATGTAAGCATATCATTAAAATTGAGAAATAAGAATTTGTTGTGTGTTATTTTGTTGTGTTCCTTTGGTTTTGTCCTCTTCAATCAAGTGAGCCGCGAACGGGGAAGGACGACCAGAGAGCCCGTGACTACAGATAACGTTTTAATTGTAGATGTCTTGGTTGGTTGGGCAACGTCAAATAGCTCCCAGCTCACTGCACCTTCTAAAGACTTGTTAGCGCAACGATGTACCTTCTAGGATTCCTTAATGGAAGAAGCCAATGGAGTGAAACAAACAAGTGGAGAGCGAAATCCACCAGAGATATCAACAGATCAAGACACACACCTACAAGATGATCAAATTCTCAATGATCAAAGTAACTACACCTCATGGTATTGGATTAAACCAAACCAGTAGTCCCAGCTCCTACTGAAGTCTCAGAATGATAGACCCAAGGAAGATCAACCGAAACGTGAAAGTATGAGTTTGGACATATCTTTCATCACATACTACATTGAATATTAACCTCTAACTTTGTTGTTTCAACTTCTTAGTGAAATTATCATCTTGGTTTGTTGCTTCACAATCCACCCCCTTTCTCCCATTAAAGAAACATGGATATGGGTGCCATTGATATCCCAACATAGGAATTAACTTACATTTACAGCTTGGACTTAGTAATTGCACGCTCAAACCCCTCTCTTAACTAACTTTTGCCATAGAAGTTGGGGTTACTTGCAGCACACATTCTATAGACGGTATATCCTATCTTTGTTGCCATCACTCAGGTGGAAATGGTACGCATAACTCGAGCGTAGGAAGAAATGGATGCAGTCTACATAACTTAGGGATATCTTGGGCCTATAGGCTATCAGTACATTGATTCTATGAATTTTCTCTCTCAGGCCAATACCTTAATGACTGCCATGGAGGGGGGGATTTCTATTGCTAATCATATTGTCGTTGCTCCTATAGGATGGGATTGACAGATGCATTTATGTATTTATCCTACTACCATTATTGATTTCTCGATCTTGATGGTGATAATTAGGGAGGTTCATTCACTTCATTTCCTCAACCCTGCTACTATTATTGAATTCTTTATCTTGATGATTATGGAGCTTTCTACTGATGGTAGACTCGTTTCATTCCGCTCCTTCTCCTCAGTAAGAATATAATTGCACTTGGATATTGAACCAAGCAAAGAAAGGTTGGGACTATTACTAGTATTAATTACAATTAGGACTATGGATATTGAACAACTAGCTTTGCACCTGTCTCGCTCTCGAACTGCAACTATAAATGGAACCTTTTTCTCTGTCCTCACCTATTAGCTTGATTAACTGGGTAACCCGTATCTACTGCATCTTGCTCAGAATCTGTAGGCTCTTTAACAAGATATCGAACAAGAAGGTATACGTGGATATTTTATCTACATCGGTGCACCCAAGATGTTCTGTCTCATTAAATCTCCACGAAGTAATGAGATTATGCCATTATGTTCTCGTTGTTGAATTAGAATGGAAATGGAGGAAAAAAGAGACAAATTTGAATCTTTCTCTCTCCGGAATAGGTGATGAAATGTGGTGTGTGATTTGTGATTCAACCCATTACTTGGATTTTCCAAATTACTTTGACCGACGTAGACCCCTTAATTAGAATGGGATGTACCAGTGATGGATAAGTGCATCCAAAAGAATTATGTTTTAGCTACTATCCACATCATTCATCAACTCCAATTACACAACTTGTATCACTGCAATCCTTCGAGAAATCACTGAAATTTCTAATATACAATACACTTCGTGATGCAGAGCATAGGATTCAGAACATAACGGTTGTTTCAATCTGTGACTGGCAGGAGCACTCTGAGTGGAAATAAGCACTACTGAACATGACTGCACCTTTTCCGGTTGTGTCTTTGGGCGGAAATCTCCAGGATAAAAAGGTTGGTCCTGGGAAATGAAAAGGGGTCTTTTTTTTGTGTTGAGGTCTGAGAGAATTTGGCCCATTTCTGTTGGTTGGTATTTTAATGAAATAAAATGTTCTGTGTGAGATTGAGTTGAGTCTGTTCCTTTGTGTGATGACTGGTTGTATTCTGTGTTAAACTGTTCCTTGTAGCTATAGGATTCTCGTGTGTTTCTGCAGTCAAGAGTCGACTGCATCAGATTGGTATCAGAGAATAATGATGTCTCAGAGGGGTGTCCATATGAACTGGGGAAGGAGAGGCAGGAGAAGTGCCAG
Organism: Picea glauca; assembly: GCA_000966675.3. Taxonomy (NCBI): domain Eukaryota; kingdom Viridiplantae; phylum Streptophyta; class Pinopsida; order Pinales; family Pinaceae; genus Picea; species Picea glauca. The sequence goes on along the minus strand of JZKD02S1677103.1, from coordinate 162,053 downwards.
ACGAAGAGTAACCCTTGATGAGGAACTACTCTGAAGATTAGAGGCCATTGAATGCAGATTTCCCTATGAAGAATCCAAGGAGGAACTGGAGGTTCCATGAGGTCGGGTCAGAGTTGTAGACCCCATGGAGAGGCTTATTGAGGAGATAACCAAACAAGGAACCAGGGCTAAAGTCAAGGTCCCTGATTTCAAAGGCGAACTGAATCCAGAATTATTCATGGATTGGATTCGAGAGTTGAAGAAATATTTTGATATAGAAGGGATCGAGGAGACTGATCCACGAAGGACTAAAATAACAGCAGGCAAAATGAAGTCGCATGCTGCTCTATGGTGGGAGAATCTCCAGAACCTTAGAAAGAGACAAGGGAAAGAGAAGATCAAGCTGTGTCCGAAGATTTTGAAGCTTCTGAAAGTTAAGTTCATGCCCTCGGACTATCAACAAAGACTTTTCAGAGACTACTAAAATTTAAGGAAAAAAGACTTATCCATATCTGCATTTACGGAGGAATTTTTGAAGTTGCAGATTAGAATTGATTTACAGGAAGATGATGAACATGCAGTGGTTAGGTACGTCAATGCTCTTAGGTTTCAGCTCCAAGATGAATTAGCCCTGATCAAGGTGAACTATGTGGACAAAGCATATCAATTAGCATTAAAGGTTGAAGAAAAATTAAATAGGTGGAACAAGGCAGCTATCAAGTGAGGGGGTAGTAATATGAATAAGGGTAGAGGAAGTTATTCTAAACCGAAAAGCGAATCAGAATCCAGTAGTGAGTTGGAGCCTAACTTCCAAGGTAGAGAGACCCCTTGGAACAGGGGAAGCGGGTGGGATTTTGCTGGGGTTTGGAGGCCCTTGAAGTGTTTTATATGTCGGGGCCCCCATAAGGCAATGGATTGCCCACAAAACGCAAAAAGGGTGATGATTACTCAAGAAGGAGAGGGAGCAGAACTTATGCCGGAAGAAGTTGAGGTAGAGAAAAGTGAAAATATCATGTTAAGGAGGACCTTGATATCTGGTAACAAAGTCACCCCTGAAGCGGATTGGAGGAGGAAAGCGTGTTTCGTACCAAGTGTAAGTGCAAGGACAAGGTCTGCAAAGTAATTGTAGATGGAGGATCTAATGAAAATCTAGTAAGTATAGAAATGGTGCAAAAATTACAACTTACCTGCATTCCTAAACCTCATCCTTATAGTATTTCTTGGCTAAAAAAATATCATAGTGTGTTGGTAAACCAAACTTGTCTAGTCGACTTTAAAATTGGGCCCTATGAAGACAAAGTGTGGTGTGATGTGGTTCCAATCGATGCATGCCATGTACTCTTAGGTAGGCCTTGGCAATATGATCGGTATGTAATTCACCATGGTAAGTAGAACACATATGAGTTTCGTCACGGGAATAAATGCCATATATTGAAGTTGTTCAAGGAGGAGGGACCTACTGAATCAACAACCCTATCCTTGAGTACCATGGGATGGAAGAGGTTTTTCAAGGAGTTGAGGAGTGGTGTTTTCTATCTATTATACCCCCGAGAGAAGAAGTCATTGCAGCAGCAAATAGTCCCCTTAGAAGTGAAAAAATTACTTCAGCAATACCCTGATTTGACACCAGCAAATCTACCAGCGGGTCTACCTCCCACAAGAGGTATTACACATCAAATTGATCTATTTCCGGGCGCCAAGATTCCAAACCAAGGAGCTTACAGGATGACTCCCTTCAAAGATGAGGAGGAAGATAACATAATTAATAGAAAAAGGGTTCATACGAGAAATCATGAGTCCCTATGCTACTCCCGCCTTACTTTCTCCCAAGAAGGGAGGGAAGACATGGATATTATGCATGGGTTCTAGAGATATTAACAAGATTACTGTGAAGTACCGATACCCACTACCAATAATGGATGACTTGCTAGATTGTTTGTCTGGTGCCAAAGTTTTCTCCAAAATTGAACTCTGAAGTGGATACCACGAAATCAAAATTAGGGAAGGAGACGAGTGGAAGACTACTTTCAAAACAAAATATGGCTTATTCGAATGGGTGGTGATGCCATTCGGTCTATCCAATGCCCCGACTACCTTCATACGAACTATGAACCAGGTATTTAGATCACACATTGGGAAATTTATAATAATCTATTTTGATGATATTCTAGTTTTTAGTAAGACTATGGAGGAACATATAGAGCATTTGAAAGTAGTACTTGACATCCTGCAAACTGAAATATTGTTTATCAACCCTGAGAAGAGCGATTTCTGCAAGGATAAATTAATATTTTTGGGTAGTGTAGTTTCAACAAATGGGTTGAGCATGGATCCTGAAAAGGTCAAGGCCATCCTTGAGTGGCCAATCCCTCAAAATATCACTAAAGTGAAGAGTTTTCATGGGCTAGTAAACTTTTATAAGAGGTTCATTAGAAATTTTAGTGGTATAAGCGCTCCTTTGACTGACTGCACGAGAGAAAAAATATTTAATTGGACCAAGGCTGCTACAGTAAGCTTTGAATAGCTCAAGAAAAGAGTTACTAAGGCTCCTATTCTCACCCTACTAGACTTTGACAATCTTTTTATAGTAGAATGTGATGCTTTTGGGGTTTCCATTGGAGGGGTTTTAAGCCAAGAAGGCCGACCTATAGCTTTTTTCAGTGAGAAACTAAATGAATCTAAACAGAATTATAGCACTTACGATAAAGAGTTCTATGCAACAGTCCAAGCCTTGAAATACTGGAGACATTACCTTCTGCATAGAGAGTTCATTATGTTGACTGATAACCAAACACTAAAATACATCAATTCCCAGAATAAGTTGTTCCAAAAACATGCCAAATGGGCATCCTTCTTGCAGGCTTACACTTTTATTGTGCAACATAGAAGTGGTAAAACAAATGTGGTGGCTGATGCTTTGAGTAGGAGGCGACATCTACTGGTAGTAATGAGTAATGTATTGATTGGGTTTGAAGAAATGAAAACATAATACTCCAATGATCCCTATTTTGAACAAATTATTGCAATTCTGAGTGGGAAAGAATAAGATGATTCACATTCAATTAAGGAGTTCCGTTTGTTAGACGGATTTTTGTTTAAAGGTTCCCAACTGTGCATTCCTTTTGGATCTCGGCGAGAAAAACTTGTGAGAGAAATGCACTCGAATGGGTTGGATGGACACTTTGGAAGGGATAAAACCTTCGAACTAGTAAACGAAAAATTCTTTTGGCCTAATATTAGGAGGGACGTGAACAGATTTGTTGTTGCGTGTAGAGTTTGTCAATCAGCGAAAGGAGGACAACAAAATGCAGGCCTGTACATGCCCCTACCTGTCCCGAAGGAACCATGGACTGATATTTCCATGGATTTTTTTTTGGGACTACCACGTACCCAAAGGGGTCATGACTCAGTGTTTGTAGTGGTGGACAGGTTTTCCAAGATGGCCCATTTCTTACCATGTAAAAAGACAAATGATGCTAGTCAAATAGAACAATTTTTTTTTAAGGAAATTGTTCATTTACACGGTCTTCCAAAAACTATAACGAGTGATCAGGACACCAAATTATTAGGCCACTTTTGGAGCGTATTGTGGAGAAAATTGGACATAAAGTTGCAATTCAGCTCTACCTACCATCCCCAAACTGATGGTCAAACCGAGGTCGTCAATAGGAGCTTGGGAAATTTACTGCGTTGTTTAGTAGGTGACAAACCTCGCCAGTGGGACTTGGTCTTACCTCAAGCAGAATTTGCCTATAATTCAAGCATCAACCGATCAACGAGAAAATCTGTGTTTCAAATTTTCTATGGAACCAATCCCAAAGGGGTTGTTGACCTAGTAGACTTTCCTACAGATCCCTATCTCAGCAGGGATGCTACAGATTTTGTGGAGAATATTCAAGGAATACATCAACAGGTTCAACAGAAGTTGCAGTCAATGACTGATCAATACAAGGAAGATACTGACCGACATAGGAGAAGAAAAGTCTTTCAAGAAGGAGAAATGGTCATGGTACATTTGAGAAAGAAAAGGTACCCTAAGGGAACCTACAACAAACTGAAACCCAAGAAATTTGGTCCTTGTAAAATTAAGAGAAGGATAAATGACAACGCCTACCTAATGGATCTACCAGAAGAATTAGACATCACTCATGTTTTCAACGTGGCTGATCTTTATTCATTGTCAACTGAATCAAACAAAGAGGTCAATGAAGACCAATTAGTTAATGATCAGCATGACAGAGGGGGGGACTGGACCAAACTTTTACCCAAGAAGAAGAGAGAAAAAGTTGAATGTGTGTTAGACACGAAACTAACCACTACACGCTCCAAGGCTTATAACTTATATCTAGTTAAGTGAGAAGAATTGTTTGATTCATACAATTCTTGGATCATAGAATAAGAGTTACTTAAGCACAACCGAGAGGTTACAGCAGGTGACCTGGAACCAAAAGGTTATGAAATTTTAAAAGAAGAGGAGGATGATTCGGAACATAACAACCGTTTCAATCTGTGACTGGCGGGAGCACTCCGAGTGGAAATAAACACGACTGCACCTTTTTTCGGATCTAGATTTGGGTATAAATCTCCAGGATAAAAAGGTTGGTCCTAGGAAATGAAAAGGGATCATTTTTTTATTTTTGTGTTTTCACTATTTCTTATTTTATTTTAGTGGCTACGATTTGCAGCTGTAATTGGTGAATGTGTATGAGGACCTGTGTGTCCTGTGTTGAGGTCTGAGAGCATTTGGCCCATTTATGTTAGTTGGTATTTTAATGAAATAAAATGTTCTATGTGAGATTGAATTGAGTCCATTCCTTTGTGTGATGACTGGTTGTCTTTCATGGTAAATTGTGCCTTGTAGCTATAGGATTCTCGTGTGTTTCTGCAGTCAAGAGTTGATTGCATCACTTCGGTAGATGTTTACTCACCAAAAGCACCTTCATCTAGTGATTCTTCTCCTCGCCTCCTCTCCCTTTGGTCGATCCAGCTTAACGCTTCCTCTCATACCTCAAATTGATACCTCATTCACAGAAATTCAATTTTTACTTTGACACAAGCCTCAAAATCCTTGCATAATCCCTATATTAGACTCTATTCATTTGCACGAAAATTTGGTTGCATGGGTCAGATACTTGAGGTTTGATTGCAGTTGATTTGTCAAGCGGTGATGGCCCCATATAGAGTGTTGTATATAGTTGCGTCAAATAGAGTGGAAAGTACTACTCTAATCAATGCAGTGTCTATGGAAGGGGTCCCTATTATGTGGAAAGTGGTGGCAGCGATAGAGAGGTGAAAGTTGGCTTAAAGGGAAAAAAACTTAGTTGCTTGGTGCTTTCATGAGTGAAGTATATCCTAGTGATTCTCCTATGATTAACATTTTCAATTATTATATTATGTGCTACACTTAGGGTTACTATCATAAGGAAAAGAAGCAAACCAGCAAGTAATATTCAAGCAATATTGATGGTATTGATAACTAAAACCCAAAGTATGATTGTTGAATTCCTAAATGTTGATGTTCTGATCCATCCAGAGTTGTAGGTTTTTATGGCTGCGAGGTGTTTATCCTTTGTGTCGTTTGACTCCTTTAAATGGTATGGGTATGTGCTCTGTTGGATTTCGCTTTGCGCTTTTCCCCTTTTTAGTCTCATGTTCGTTGTCATCATTGAGTATAACACTTGGGTCATTTGTTCTGTTCAAGTGGACTTGGGGTTACCATCTTTTTGTGGTTTCCTCTAATCGGTCCAGGCACAAGTTCCACTTGATCCTGTGATGGGGCTTGGCCTCGACCTACCACATATTAGGATCGATGTAAGTTTCACTCCTCACTGAAGCTATGGTCCGAGATTTTGAGCCATGTAGGCCCCTGTGACAAGTCGAGATTGCGCCTTTCTAAATTTGGCCTGTGTGACTTAAGGGAGAGCTCTCTTTTTCCTCCTCCAATAGGTGTGTTTCGATATAAACTCTGATTCACATAGCCATGTTGTCGGGTTTCCATGTCATGTCACGAGATCCATGATACTTGACCTTCCATATACTAGAAAAATTCTGAATCGGCCCTTTAGTTCCATTTTGAAGGCTATAAATGGGCCATATCCAAACCGTGGAAAGGGAGAGAATTCAACTTTTGAGAGCAAAGTTACTCTGGAGAAATTATTCACTTCATATTGAGTTTGCATCCCTTTGTCATTTAAATTATGAACACATTGTTCAACCCCCAAGCTCTTCCCTCTTTGATGGAGAACCTCATTGTCTCTCTTATATGATCTTGCATTTGGTGGAGGATTGAAGTGGTGGAGGCCCAATTGGAAGCGACTTAGTTTCTCGGTTCCATGACGCACCGACATGGAAATTTGCCACTTGTATACTTCTCTTGATAATATTTTAATAGAAATACTATTTTCTCGTCCAATTGATGTCTTGCAAATATTTGAATTATTATTCCATGGGCGTATTTGTTATGAATGTTAATGGATTATGTTATTGTATGTGCTAAATTTATATATTATCACCATATGCTCGCATAACTTGGTTGTTGAGGACAAGTTGCAGGTATAGAGCTTTGAGTTGCATGCTCAACGATGGTCTTCATCGAACATCCTAATGAGGTAGGCTCTTTATATTGTCTTGATTGACATTTACATTTATATAGCATACTTGGGATTATAATTGATTTCTACAATCATACTTTCTGTTGTGGTTTACCCCACGCCATAGAGTGATTTTCCTCGTAACAGTATCTCGGACCACATGCTCCTCCTTCTAAATATAGAAAAAAAGGTTTCAAACCCCCTTTCCACTTGAAGTTCAATCAAGATTGGCTTAAGGGACAAGACTATCAAAGAATTATTGTAGATTCTTGGGTTCATCTGAAAGAGAATTATGAATGCTCTTTCATGCAACAAATGGAAAACAATCTTGCAAAAGTTAAGCAAGCCTCTTTATTTTGGTCATGGGATTTTAACTTGAAAAATCAAGCCCTTCTTTGGGAGGTTGAAAGTAGGATTGAATGTTTGATGATTGATAGGCCCATGGAATCTCTCTCAAAATATAAAGAAATATAACTAACTGGAATGTTAAAAAAGAAAGAAGAGATTTTGGATTTAGAGGAGTCTAAATGGAGGATTAAAAGTAGAGTAGTTTGGCTTCAAGAGGGAGATAACAACTCCAAATTTTTTCATAGTTAGACAAGCCATCGAAATAATTTGAACCCGATTGCCAAACAAAAAAATGTAGAGGGCCAAAAGGTCTCCTCCTTTGAAGATATTTCCAAGGAAAGGAAGGATTACTTCACCAGTCTATTCAAGGAAAGCACAAGATGTCCTATTATGAAAATTTTAAAGGTCGTCAAGCTCATCCCTAGATCATTTACTGAGGAGATGAAAGAGTCTCTCCAGGCAGAGATACCAGAGGGGGAAGTCTTGGCTACTCTTGAATCTTTCCAAAAGAACAAGATTTCGGGCCTTGATGGGACTAAAGGGAATTTCCTTGGGTTGTACGATCTTTTAAAAGAGGACTTACTTAAGGTGGTTCAAGAATCACAACAGTCATGAAATTTATTGGCTCTATTATCTCCATTTTGTGGATAACTAAGGAGATTATGTCTCAAGGCCCTCAGGTTGCATATATGGACTGTTTAGAGACTACATGACCAGTAGTACCCCTTTGCACAGATGGAAAACCCACTCACCATGACAGATGGTCACAGAATTCCAAATGGCATCCACCACATCAGTTGGCTTCCAGAAGGAAGTGGGCCTTGCTCCATGAAATACAAGTTAGTATTATGGTGAGCATCATTTCAATATTTAAGCTAGTTGAGTATGTTGTATCTTAGATTTTTATAGATTTCATGATATATGCTTGGACATTATGCCTTTTTCCTTGCTTCACCTTGGTGGTTGACATTGTGCCCTAGTAAGTGGTTTTCCTTGGGGATGGGTTTTCTAATGGGAACTCCCTTAATGCACCATCGTACCATTCTCGACCATACTTACCACTTTCCATCATTGTTCCCCTACATTTTTTTATCTCTTGGGATTTTAGGGTGTATTAACCCAAGAAGGGGTTGTCCCTCATTCTATGGTAAGAAGGGGTTGAAGGCCCAAAGGGGTTGATTTTGGGTAAAATATAAAATCCTTGTATAAACCTTCCAGATGCTTCACCCAAGGATCACCCAATAAAGCAATGAAATGCTTATATTTGAGTAAAGGGGACCCACAATATAATAAAGAATGCTTAAAGGGTTAGTTGAAGGATAGGAGGACTCATCAAAAGTCGACCTATCACGTACATGAATATCTAGTGGTATGACATTGTCATCATCTGGTCACCAAACCAAGGCAATGGCTCTCAATTGCATGGCTGAGAGAAAGGGGATCTCATCACGAGCCAACCTTCTCTTTTCCACTGGGTGTTTGTGGGTGACATTTCCATCATCTGATCACCATGGAAGGGCATTGACCTTCAACCTCTACTTATGCTATATTGAAATAAATCAAAAAAAGAAATATAAAAAGGCAATTGATGGGCTTGGAAAAAGTGCATTGTGGATGAAGGTACCACACGCCCTCTACAAAGGCACTCATGAATGAGACACTACGATCCCTTGTATGTCATAATCCCTATGCCCATTGAGTCTTTATCCCAACCACTTCATCCACTTTACATGGCTTAGAGAGGGATCTCTTAGAAACTCTCCTTGACCCAGGGAAAGATCTACCCAATAGGACACCTCGTCAACCCTCCCATATTCAAGCTTGACAAGTCACATTGTTTCTTTGAGCAATTAATTGTTTGATATAATGATATTTGATGCACATGCTTATATGGATTATTTATTGATTGTATTCACTTATCATGATGTTATTACTTGATATCCTTGGAAGGCGTGCTCATTTGTCTTTGCAAGACCTAGTTGGTGGACAATTTTGGGAGAACAAGCCTAGCTTGGGCTTCCATGGGGCTACAATCCCATAGGTTGGATGTCAAGGGCCCGCATGATAGATGAGAAATATCAGACTTGGAAGGCCTTGATGATGAATTGGACGACATAGCCCAACCCTCACTTTCCAAATGATTTTCCCAGGAGGGGAAAAAATTCCTCTTTTTGAGCTTGACGTCATGTTTGGGGGGCTAGGGCATGGTGATGAGATGATATGCATTGGCACTTTGATGTTTTGTGGTGTTTGAGGTTTTGACCATAAAGGAAGACATTTGGATTCTTGACATGTGGCTTTGGGAATCCTTACTACCCTCCTACATCACCAATGACCTTCTCCTAGTGCCAAAACGCCCCCTAAAGGGGTGATGTCCATGTAAATTATGGTTTTATTTGTGCAAAAGTGAAATTTTAAATGAATTGTTTAATATTTCTTTTTTAAGGGGAAAAGATTAGGGATGTTGACCCCTAATCTTTTGGTTTACCCCTTAATTTGCGGACAAGTCACCTTGGTGACATTTTGTATAAATAAGATATCATAAGATCTCATTTTAACATAAATCTCCCTCATTATGAGAAGTATTGGTCTGAAATTTTCACTACACTTGGCTCTATTTGTCTCTTGTGCACTTGTTTATAGATATGTTTATGAATGGTTGATGGAGGAGTGAGGTGCTAGCCTTGGATGGATATTTTCTAGATTTTATGGTGGATTATCTTGACATCTTTCTTGATTTTGGTATGGTATTTTACTCTTATGCTATCATTCTTTTCAAGTCAAGGATTGTTGTGCTAGGAGATAGGTGGGAAGTATAAGGGCATACACCCCCACCATAGTCTTCATCATTTTATGCTTCATCTTATTATTTAAACAATGGTTTTCTAAGAGAATTATAAGGGCATACATCCTCTTATCTTAAACCCTAGCTAGAGAAACTTTTCTTGGGAATTAAAAAGGATTACACCCCCAAGGAGGTATCTTCTCTAGCTCTTTCTTTATTTGAATCCATTAACCCAATAGTAAAGGCACTAGTCATATATTTTTTTCATTGGAGATATAAAATCATTGCCTTGGGAAACATGAAATTTTATCTTTTGAAAGGTCTCTTGCTTGGAGTTGGTTTACCTCATTGAGAGGAGTCTTCCCCTACTAGGTAATCCCCTCTCTCCCACTACTTTAATTGTTGTTACAAAATTTATAAGAAGTATGCATTGAGCTAAATGTGTTACATGAAGATGTACTGATAAAAAATTGTGTCTTCACTGGAATCAAGTCAAAAGGATTGGCTTGCACACTCATGTGATCCAAAGAGCATCCCTTCTTCTACAAAGCTCATTGAAGAATTTCTTAGGCAATATCGACCAGCTACTCAAATTTTGCAAGATTATTTCCAAGAGCTCAAACACACTCTTTGCCGAGAATGTTTTTCAATCAACGATGAGACCATATATGAAGAAAATCTTGAAGAAGATCATGATGAAGAAGATCTGGATGAGACATATGATGAAGATGAAGTATCTTCTCTTCCACTTGATGAGGACATCCAAACCCCTGCTTCCCCTGCACATAAAGAAGAGAACATGATGAGTTATAATCCTTTTGAGAACTTTGATGATGTTTTGTTCCATGACTATGGAAATGAAGAAAACTTCCAAAAGGATCTCGATGAAGTTTTTCTTGCAGAAGGCCTGAAAGAGACATTGTCCTCTACTTCCCCTTTCGAAGAAGCTAAAGTTATCCAATATTGTGAAGAAGTAATCAACTTATATGATGCATATGAAATCATGGAACACCCCCCAGATATAGTTGAAGATCACATTGATGATTTCATACATATTGGGAGATGCAGATGAGATTTGGGTTGTTTCATTTTTTACATGGATCATATCTACAACATTGAAGGAGCATCTCGGATAAAGGATACATAAAGAATTTCTTTAGAGGATTTATTTTTACATCCAGGTGGTCCATATATGTTCCAACCTGATGATATGGTTACATATTTTTTCCATCCATTCGAGGAAGACCTGACACAACGTTTTCAGGATGATTTTCAACCACCATACTCAGTTTTTGATAAACACCATGTTGTGGCCCGCCCAAAGCAATATGAGGTCCATACTACTAAAAAAAAGTATTTTCATGTTGATACTTTGGGTAGGGATTTGCAGACAAAGAAAAGACGTTTCTTGAGTCCGATGCAGGAGTTTTTCCCTAAGGTTGTGCCTTGCCTCGTTTCCTCTTGTTTGGGAAATCATAGGGTTTTCTTTGGATCTCTTGTCCTTTATCATCATTAAGGGAGAAGTGATCTTCTAAATGAATTTGAAGACGAGAAATCATCTCTGTATAGAGATGTATTGATCGGTCTTGTACCTACACTTTTATACATGATGATCGAGCCGATGCTTTCTCATTCCAGCAGTATTTCCTCCCTCCCGCCCATCTTCATGAGTTTTATTTCATGATTGATTATATGTGTGTTCATACTCATGATTAGTATGCACTTTACTTATCTTTGTTGCATTATATGATTAATCATATGGGGAGATACTTTGATGAGATAATCAAATGGTTTCACCGGTTGTATGACTTTAACTGACATCACCCTCCACATGATATTCAGGGCCCCAAGGCCCCAGGTAAGTAGTAGGTAAGTCATCTTGTTTTCCCTTGCATTTTCATCTTGATTTCTCATGATAGTTTAGATGCATTTCATTTTCATTTTTCTCTACTTGCATATTGATTTCATGCTTAGTTTATAAATTTTTGAAAAATGTCAAAATTTTCTTTTTTTTGGCTTAGTTGGTTTTGACTATGTGAGAACAAGGATGAGTAATCCATCCTGCACTTGATAGTTTGATGTTTCATTCTAGGAACAGGTCTACCAAGAGATGCTACGATTCTCATGCACTCTATGACGAGCACATGTCCCCAAGTAGGAGCCATATGTTATCCCAATTTTGTGGATAACTAAGGAGATTATGACTCGAGGCCCTCAGGTTGCCAATATGGAGTGTCAAGGGACTACATGACCAAAAGTACCATTTTTCACAAATGGAAAACCCACTCACCGTCATAGATAGTCACAGAATTCCAGGTGGCATCCACCACATCAGCTGGCTTCCAGAAGGAAGTGGGATTTTCTCCATGAGGTACAAGTTCGTATTATGGTGAGCATCATTTCAATATTTAATCCATTTGACTATGTTGTATCTTATATTTCTCTATATTTCATGATATATGCTTGGAAATTATGCATTTTTCCCTGCTTCACCTTGGTGGTTGACATTGTGCCCTAGTAAGTGGTTTTCCTTGGGGATGGGTTTTCTACTGGGAACTCCCTTAATGAGCCATCGTACCATTCTCATCCATACTTACCAATTTCCATCATTGTTCCCCTACATTTCCTTATCTCTTGGTATTTTAGGGTGTATTGACCCAAGAAGGGGTTTTCCTTCATTCTATGGGAAGAAGGGGTTGAAGGCCCATAGGGGTTGATGTTGGGTAAAAGAGAAAAGCCTTGTATAAACCTTCCAGATACTTCGTCCAAGGATCACCCAAGAAAGAAATGAAATGTTTATATTTGAGTAAAGGGGACCCAAAATATAATAAACAATGCTTAAAGGGTTATTTGAAGGATAGGAAGTCTCATCACGAGCCGACCTATCACGTCCATGAATATCTAGTGGTATGAAATTGTCATCATCTGGTCACCAAACTAGGGAAATGGTTCTTAGTTGCATGGCTGAGAGAAAGGGGGTCTCATCATGAGTCATCCTTCTTATTTCAACTAGGTTTTTGTGGGTGACATTTCCATCATCTGGTCACCACACTAGGGCATTGACCTTCAACCTCTCCTTATGCTATATTGAAAGAAAAAAAAGAAAGAAATATAAAGGGCAATTGATGGGCTTGGAAAAAGTGCATTGCAGACGAAAGTACCACACACCCTCTACAAAGGAACCCATGAATGAGACACTATGACCCCTTGTATGTCATGAGCCCTATGCCCATTGAGTCTTGAATTGATCCGAAAAGATCTTTTACACGACTATGGTTGAGTTATTAAGAATGTGTTGATTAACCAATTAGGAAGCTTAAAGAAAGAGGAAGAAGATATGAGAAGATATCATAGTATTCATATACACATATGCAGATCTGAAATAAACAATAAACAATAGAAAATCATAACACCAATGTGGTAACGGAGTTCGAAAATCTTGCCTACGTCTTTGGGCCTTGTCTCAGTGGGCTTTGCTTATTTTTGTTTGAATATTTACAAGTACATCATGATAGTGCCAAAAGGTTACAACAATGAGTTTCTCATGCTCTACCAGATCTCATGAACCCATCAAAACTGACAGCACCCAAATCGAATGAACAAGGCTACCAGAAATGGCCCCCAAAGGTGTGCTCCTCAATAGCTTCCCCGCATAACAATGGCCTTTGGCTAAAAAATATGGTAGCATAAACATGTTTTAAACCTTTTCTGATCGCCCCATGGCCTCAAGAAGGCTTGGTTTATATAGATTTGAATTTGGTAACCATCTCCCAACTTCCTCCCATGATCTGGCCTCAAAAAAAGGCCCAATATCTCCCAATAATGGGCAAAATTCCCCAAATCTCTGGAGAAAATCAATTAAAAATCATATGCTAAAGTTAAAACCCACTTTGTGCAATATTATTGGGCTAAGCCCCTTTTCCTGGGTGCATGCCCCCTTAACAAGGTCATATGGTTATATATGTGGCCAAGCGCCAACCCCTGTTCCATAATACCTGGTCGCATGGAACCAATTGATAGGACAGTGTCCCGTACTAAGTGCTAACCACCAACTTTTTGTGCCCAAACCACAACTCCGAGTCACATGGGAATCCCCAAATCCATGGGATGAAAAAAACCGCACCATAACTCCCAACGATCATTTGCACTAAACATTACACTCCAGGTCATATGTCGAGTTCCACAGGATCGAGGGCTAGGTGTTATACCATAGAACCCCCCCTACACGCCATCATAACACATACACCGGTCCCGTGCTGAGGTCGTATGGCTGCGCCGAGGGCTGGGGCTAGGCCCTAGCCCATACCTCTGTTTGGAGCTTACACCATAGCTAATTCAAATAGATAATATGTAGTATGGTTTACAAGGACCACCCGCGGGCATCCTGGCTAGCTTGCTCTTCCCAAAGCACTCCCCGAGCCTGAAGGTCTTGAGGTCGAATCCCATAAACTCACAAAATTTTACAAAACAAATTAACCAACACCTGGGTGCCATGTGGCAACCCATGTCTGGGCTACGTGGCACCACTTCATTCATCGATTTCCTAAGCCACATGTCAAATTTTGATTGACCCAACTATATACCAATTGTCTGCCACCTGTCTACCACGTTTCAACTGACCGTACTCTTCCACGTGTCTATCACATAAGCAATACGGATGTGCCACATGTCACCACTACAAGGGTGACATGTGTCACTCTCTTATTGGCCCATTTGTACCTACCACGTCACATGTATGTACACCCAGTCAGCCTACCAACTATGCATGTCACGTCAGTTGTACGATTGTACGACCTGTACAGTCAACTACCACGTGGCACTGTACGGACTGTACAATCACCCTTTTTTGCATGTTTGGAAAAATGACCAGAACGTGATATCAGGAGAATACAACGTCTGTTTTATCTCGTTCAAGTTGCGTTGGATTTGTATCGATGAGGTCTACGCACACATCCATTTTGAAGCCATTCTGAGAACTTTGATTTTTAGGCCTCTCTGAGCCCCATCAAGCGCTTAGATCCAATTCTGGATCACACCTCCCACCTAAAGCACCTTTTGGTCCCAAAAAGGTTACAAGAATGGAATTTGATTGATTACATACTCATAAGAATGAAAAAAAAAACACGATGTTGTACAAAAATGATGTTATAATAGGTCATCATTTCAACATGTGTGATTACATTAATGGAAGCAAAATACAATGAAGTTGTGACATCCACTTCTAGAAAAACCAAGTGGTTGGTTTCTTTTCTTCATGGTGTTCCTCTCGCTTCGCTGGTAATATTTCTTCCTTCATGAGTACATGTGCAATCCTTTTATCCTTCCTGGGACAAAGCTCTAGATTAAGCTTCCAACAAGTAGCCTTTTGATGTCCACTCCTGTTGCAAAAAGTGCACTCAGTTTTTGGCATCCAGACCTGTTTACCCTTCTATTTCTTCCGTTGTGGAGTATATCCTTTATGTCATGTTTCCTTCATGGTTGACATAGGTTTCCTTTTCAAATTTTGTCTCTTCCAACACTTGGAAACACAATTCTTGGGTGAATGACAATACATACATGGATAAATATTCCACAAGTTTCAGATTACATGATTATGCTTATTATAAGGAGAAATGGTAAAAACATGACCATTATACCTTCCATGTTGATCTTCACTTTTATTTGGAGATGACTTGCATTCACTACCACAATCATGAAGTGATGTGTCGTTACCTTTTGTGAATCTATCCTGCAATGACTTAGTCTGGTCACTTGAAGCATTACTTGCTTCCGAAGTTCTAGAACCCATCTTGGAGGATTCTCCAAGCTCCACTTCGCCATATCCCAATCCTAAATATCGAATCCTTTACACAACCTCAATGGGATTAATGATACCTTGAACCTTACATCCAAGGCCCTTTCCTTCTTCATAACCCATCTTAGTTATCAATTTCAAACCTACACCTTTTGTATGTTTTTCAAATGAATCAAAACCATATTGATGGGAACAAGGAGAATTTGATGAATAACCTTCACTGCATACCTCAGAGATGTTTTCTGAAACAGATGTATAAGTCACTTCCTTCAATCCTTATTTTCCTTTTTTGTTCCTTGAAGATTTCACTTGAATTGAGCTCTTTCATTCTGAGTAGTCTTCATACAACACTTTCACCATCTCAGACATGGAAAAAACTGAATTTCTGAACTCCTTATCATCTAGAGAAAGTCCTCCTGTAGATTCCATTTTATCCATTGAGATGAGCTCTTCCCTAGTTAACATGCAAAACTCAAATTCCAAATGTAAACTAGCTATGATACCAACTTGATCTGAAAATATCTTTTACACGACTATGGTTGAGTTATTAAGCATGTGTTGATTAACCAATTAGGAAGCTTAAACAAAGAGGAAGAAGATATGAGAAGATATCACAGCAACCATATACACATATGCAAATCTGAAATAAACAATAAACAACAACAAATCATAACACCAATGTGATAACGAAGTTTGATGATCTCACCTACATCTCCGGGCCTTGTCTTAATGGGATTTTCTTATTTATGTTCTAAGATTTACAAGTACATCATGATAATGCCAAAAGGTTACAACAATGAGTTGGTCATTTTCTACCAGATCTCATGAACCAATCAAAACTGATAGCACCCAAATCGGGTGAACGAGGCTCCCAGAAATGGCCCACAAAGGTGCGCTCCTCAATAGCTTCCCTACATAGCAATGGCCTTTGGCTCAACAATCTGGAGGCATAAACATGTTCGAAACCTTTTATGATCACCTCATGGCCTCAAGAAGTCCTGTTTTATATAGATATGAAGTTGGTAACCATCTCCCAACTTCCTCCCAAGATCTGGCCTCAAAAAAAGGCCCAATATCTCCCAATAATGGGAAACCCCCCCCCAAATCTGTGGAGAAAATCAATATAAAATCATATGATAAAGTAAAAACCCACTTTATGTAATATTATTGGGCTAATCCCCTTTTCCTAGGTGCACTCCCCCTTAGCAAGGTCATATGGTTATATATGTGGCCAAGCGCCAGCCCTGTAGGGGTTGCGCACTGGTCCCTGTTCCATAATACTCGGTCACATGGAACCAATTGATAGGACTATGTCCCGTACTAATTTCTAACCACCAAATTTCCACACCCAAACCGCAGCTCTGAGTCACATGGGAATCCCCGAATCCATCGGATGACAAAAACCGCGCCATAACTCCCAACGGTCATTCGTGCTTAACATTACACATTGGGTCATATGTCGAGTTCCACGAGATCATGGGATAGGTGTTATACCATAAACCCCCCCTACGCGCCATCATAACACATACATCGTTCTCATGGTGAGGTCTTATGGTTGCGTTGAGGGTTGGGTCCAGCCCATACCTCCATCTGGAACTTACACCATAGCTAATTCACATAGATAATATGTAGTATGGTTTACAAGGACCACTTGCGGGCATCCTGGCTAGTCTGCTCTGCCCAAAGCACTCCCCGAGCCTGAAGGTCTCGAGGACGAATCCCATAAACTCACAAAATTTTGCAAAACAAAGCGACCAACATCGAGGTGCAATGTGACACCACTTTATTCATTGATTTCTTGTGCCACGTGTTAAATTTCGATTGACCCAACTATCTTCCCCCTGTCTTCCACATATCAATTGACCGTACTCTACCACGTGTCTGCCACGTAAGTAGTACGAATGTGCCATGTGTCACCACTGCAAGGGTGACACATGTCACTCTCTTATTGGCCCGTATGTACCTTCCATGTCACTTGTTCATATGCCTAGTCAGCCTACCAACTGTTCCTTCCACGTCAGTTGTATGTTCATAGAGCCTGTACAATTAGCTGCCACGTGGCATTGTACAGATTGTACAGTCACCCTTTTTTCCTTGTTTGGTAAAACGAATATAACGTGATATCAGGAGCATACAATGTTTGTTTGAGCCCGTTCAAGTTGCGTTGGGTTTGTATCGACGAGGCCTACACACACATCTGTTTTGAAGCCATTTTGAGCCCCATCAAGCTCCCAAATCCAATTATGGATCACACCTCTCCACTAAAGGACCTTTTGGTCCCAAAAAGGTTACAATATTGGACTTTGACTGATTACATACTCATAAGAATGAAAAACAAAACACGATGTTGTACAAAAATGATGTTATAATAGGGCATCATTTCAACATGTGTGATTACATTAATGGAAGCAAAATACAATGAAGTTGTGACATCCACTTCTAGAAAAACCAAGTGGCTGGTTTATTTTATTCATGGTGTTCCTCTCACTTCACTGGTAATATTTCTTCCTTCATGAGTACATGTTCAATCCTTTTATCCTTCCTGGGACAAAGCTCCAGATTAAGCTTCCAAAAACTAGCCTTTTGATGTCTAGTCTTGTTGCAAAAACTGCACTGAGTTTTTGGCATCTAGACCTATTTGCCCTTCTCTTTCTTTCGTTGTGGAGTTGAGTCTTTATGTCGTGTTTCCTTCCTGGTCGACATAGGTTTCCTGTACAAAGTTTGTCTCTTCCAACACTTGGAAACACAATTCTTAGGTGAATGACAATACGTACATGGACAAACATTCCACAAGTTTCGGATTACATGACTATGTTTATTATAATCAAAATGAAAATTTGTAAAAACCTTACCATTATACCTTCCATGTTGATCTTCACTTTGCTTTGGAGATGAATTGAATTCACTACCACAATCCTGAAGCGATGCCTCATTACCTTTTGTGAATCGATCCTGCAATGACATAGTATGGCCACTTGAAGCATTACTTGCTTCCAAAGTTTTGGAACCCATCTTGGAGGATGCTCCAAGATCCACTTCGCCATATCCAATCCTAAATATTGAGGCCTTTCCACTAACTCAATGGGATTAACGATACCTTAAACCTTACATCCAAGGCCCTTTCCTTCTTCATAACCCATCTTAGTTAGCAATTTCAAACCTACACCTTTTGTATGTTTGCCAAATGCACCAAAACCATCTTGATGGGAACAAGGAGAATTTGATGAATAACCTTCACTACATACCTCAGAGATGTTTTCTTAAACAGATGTAGAAGGCACTTCCTTCAATCCTTTTTTGCCTTTCTTGTTCCTTGAAGCTTTCACCTGAACCGATCTCTTTCTTTCCAATTAGTCTTCATACAACACTTTCACCATCTCGAACATGGAAAACAAAAAATTTATGAACTCCTTCTCATCTTGAGAAATTCCTCCTGTAGATGGAATTTTCTCCCTTGAGATGATCTCTTCCCTGGTTAACATTCAAAAATCAAATTCCAAATGTCAACTAGCTCTGATACCAACTTGATCCGAAAAGATCTTTTACACAACTATGGTTGAGTTATTAAGCATGTGTTGATTAACCAATTAGGAAGCTTAAAGAAAGAGGAAGAATATATGAGAATATATCACAACAACCATATACACATATGCAGATTTGAAATAAGAAATAAACAAAAGAAAATCATAACACCAATGTGATAACGAAGTTCGGCAATCTCGCCTACGTCTTCGGGCCTTGTCTTAGTGGGCTTTGCTTATTTATGTTCGAACCTTTACAAGTACATCATGATAGTGAAAAATGATTACAACAATGAGATGGTTGTGTTCTACCAGATCTCATGAACCCATCAAAACTGACGACACCCAAATCGAATGAAAGAGGCTCCCAGAAATGGCCCCCAAAGGTGCACTCCTCAATAGCTTCCATGCATAACAATGGCCTTTGTCTCAACAATCCTTCAGCATAAAATTGTTCTGAACATTTTTTGATCACCCCATGGCCTCAAGAAGCCCTGGTTTATATAGATCTGAAATTCGTAACCATCTCCCAACTTCCTCCCAAGATCTGGCCTCACAAAAAGGCCCAATATCTCCCAATAATGGGCAAAATTCCCCAAATCTGTGGAGAAAATCAATTAAAAATCATATGCTAAAGTTAAAACCCACTTTATGCAATATTATTGGGCTAAGCCCCTTTTCTTGGGCGCGCCCCCCCTTAACAAGGTCATATGGTTATATATGTGGCCAAGCGCCATCCCCTTAGGGGTTGCTCGTTGGACCCTGTTCCATAACACCTGGTCCCGTGGCACCAATTGATAGGACCATGTCCCGTACTAAGAGCTAACCACCAAATTTCCACACCCAAACTGCAGCTCCGAGTCACATGGGAATCCATGAACCCATGGGCTGAAAAAAATCGTGCCATAACTCCCAACGATCATTCGTGCTAAACATTACATGTCGGGTCATATGCCGAGTTCCATGGGATCGAGGGCTAGGTGTTATACCATAGCACCCCTCCTACGCGCCATCATAACACATACACCGGTCCCGTGGTGAGGTCCTATGGTTCCATCAAGGGCTGGGGCTAGGTCCCAGCCCATACCTCCATCCGGAACTTACACCATAGCTGATTCAAATAGATAATATGTAGTATGGTTTACAAGGACCACCCGCGGGCATCCTGGCTAGCCCTCTCTGCTCAAAGCACTCCCCGAGCCCGGAGGTCTTGAGGTCGAATCAAATAAACTCACAAAATTTTGCAAAACAAATCAACCAACACCAGGGTGCCACGTGGAAGCCCACGTATGGGCCACATGGCACCACTTCATTCGTCGATTTCCCGAGCCACGTTTCAAATTCTGATTGACCCAACTGTCTATCACCTGTCTTCCATGTGTCAATTGAATGTACTCTACCACTTTTCCAAAACGTAAGAAGTACGGATGTGCCACGTGTCACCACTGCAAGGGTGACACATGTCACTCTCTGATTCGCCCATCTATACCTGTCATGTCACCTATTCGTACGCCCAGTCATCCTACCAATTGTGCCTACCACGTTAGTTGTAAGATCGTACGACATGCATACTCATCTGCCACGTGGCACTATACAAATAGTACAATCACCCTTTTTTGTCTGTTTGGAAAAACGAACATAATGCAATATCAGAAATCATACGACATATGTTTGAGCATGTTCAAGTTGCGTTGGGTTCTCATCGACGAGGCCTACGCACACGTCCATTTTTAAGCCATTCTGAGAACTTTGAATTTTAGGCCTTTCTGAGCCCCATCAAGCTCCTAAATCCAATTCTAGATCACACCTCTCCACTAAAGGACCTTTTGGTCCCCAAAAGGTTACAAGAATGGACTTTGACTGATTACATACTCATAAGAATAAAAAACAAAAAACGATGTTGTACAAAAATGATGTTATAACAGGTCATCATTTCAACATGTGTGATTACATTAATGGAAGCAAAATACAATGAAGTTGTGACATCCACTTCTGGAAAAACCAAGTGGTTGGTTTCTTTTCTTTATGGTTTCCTCTCGCTTTGCTGGTAATATTTCTTCCTTCATGAGTACATGTGCAATCCTTTTTTCCTTCTTGGGACGAAGCTCCAAATTAAGCTTCCAACAACTAGCCTTTTGATGTCCACTCCTGTTGCAAAAAGTGCATTGCGTTTTTGGAATCCAGAACTGTTTACCCTTCTCTTTCTTCCATTGTGGAGTTGAGTCTTTATGTCATTTTTCCTTCCTGGTCGACATGGGTTTCCTGTACAAATTTTTTCTTTTCCAACACTTGGAAACACAATGCTTGGGTGAATGACAATACGTACATGGATAAATATTCCACAAGTTTCAGATTACATGATTATGCTTATTATAATCAAAAGGATAATTGGTAAAAAAATGACCATTAAACCTTCCATGATGATCTTCACTTTGCTTTGTTGATGACTTGCATTCACTACCACAATCCTGAAGTGATGCACCATTACCTTTTGTGAATTGATCCTGCAATGACTTAGTCTGGCCACTTGAAGCATTACGTGTTTCCAAAGTTTTGGAACCCATCTTGGAGGATGCCCCAAGATCCACTTTGCTATATCCAATCCTAAATATCGAGGAATTTCCACAACGTCAATGGGATTAATGATACCTTGACCCTTACATCCAAGGCCCTTTCCTTCTTCATAACCCATCTTAGTTAGCAATTTCAAAACTACACCTTTGTATGTTTTTCAAATGCACCAAAACCATCTTGATGGGAACAAGGAGAATTTGATGAATAACCTTCACTACATACCTCAGAGATTTTTTTTGAAATAGATTTAGAAGGTACTTCCTTCAATCCTTATTTGCCTTTGTTGTTCCTTGAAGCTTTCACTTGAACCAAGCTCTCTCATTCCAATTAGTCTTCATACAACACTTTCACCATCTCGGACATGGAAAACACCAAATTTCTGAACTCCTTCTCATCTTGAGAAACTCCTCCTGTAGATGGAATTTTCTCCCTTGAGATGAGATCTTCCCTGGTTAACATGCAAAACTCAAATTCCAAATGTCAACTATCTATGATACCAACTTGATCAAAAAAGATCTTTTACACAACTATGGTTGAGTTATTAAGCATGCATTAATTAACCAATTAGGAAGCTTAAAGAAAGAGGAAGAAGATATGAGATGATATCACAACAGCCATATACACATATGCAGATATGAAATAAACAATAAACAACACCAATGTGATAACGGAGTTCGACAATCTCGCCTACGTATCTGGGCCTTGTCTCAATGGGATTTTCTTATTTTTTTCAAAGCTTTACAAGTACATAATGATAGTTCCAAAAGGTTATAACAATGATTTGGTCATGTTCCACCATATCTCATGAACCCATCAAAACTGACGGCACCCAAATCGGATGAACGAGGCTCCCAGAAATGGCCCGCAAAGGTACGCTCCTCAATAGCTTCCCTACATAACAATGGCCTTTGGCTCAACAATCCGGCAGCATAAACCTGTTCTGAGCCTTTTCTGATTGCCCCATGGCCTGAATAAGTCCCAGTTTATACATATCTAAATTTGGTAACCATCTCCCATCTTCCTCCCAAGATCTGGCCTCAAAAAAAGGCCCAATATCTCCCAATAATGGGTAAAATCCCCCAAATCTGTGGAGAAAATCAATTAAAAATCATATGCTAAAGTTAAAACCCACTTAATGCAATATTATTTGGCTAAGCCCCTTTTCCTGGGTGCACGCCCCCTTCACAAGGTCATATGTTTATATATGTGGCCAAGCGCCAGGCCCTTAGGGGCTGCGTGTTGGCCCCTGTTCCATAATACCCGATCGCATGGCACCAATTGATAGGACCATGTCCCGTAATAATATATCACCACCAAATTTCCATGCCCAAACTGCAACTCCGAGTCACATGGGAATCTCTGAATCCATGGGCTAAAAAAAACCGCGCCATTACTCCCAATGGTCATTCATGCTAAACATTACACGCCGGGTCATATGACGAGTTCCAATGGATTGAGGGCTAGGTTTTATAACATAGAACCCCCCCTACGAGCCATCATGACACTACATCGGTCCCGTAGTGAGGTCCTATGGTTGCGTCGAAGGTTGGGGCTAGGTCTCAGCCCATACCTCCATCCATAACTCACACCATAGCTAATTCAAATAGATAATATGTAGTATGGTTTACAAGGACCACTCATGGGCATCCTGGCTATCCCACTCTTGCCAAAGCACTCCCCGAGCCCGAAGATCTTGAGGTCGAATCCCATAAACTCACAAAAATTTTCAAAACAAATTGACCAACATCTGGGTGCCATGT
The DNA here is from genome assembly GCA_000966675.3 of Picea glauca. Lineage (NCBI taxonomy): Eukaryota > Viridiplantae > Streptophyta > Pinopsida > Pinales > Pinaceae > Picea > Picea glauca. The sequence goes on along the minus strand of JZKD02S1677103.1, from coordinate 138,702 downwards.
GGCAGCCCACGTCTGGGCCACGTGGCACCATTTCATTCATCGATTTCTTGAGCCATGTGTCAAATGTCGATTGACCCAACTGTCTGCCACCTGTCTTCCATGTGTCAATTGATCGTACTCTACCAGGTGTCTTCCACGTAAGCAGTATGGATGTGCCACATGTCACCACTGCAAGGGTGACACATGTCACTCTCTGATTGGCTCATCTGTACCTGCCACGTCACCTGTATGTACACCCAGTCAGCCTACCAACCGTGCCTACCATGTCAGTTGTACGGTTGTACGACCTGTATAGTCAGTTGCCACGTGGTACTGTACGGATTGTACAGTCACCCTTTTTTGCATGTTTGGAAAAATGAACAGAACAAAATATCAAGATAATACGACGTTCGTTTGAGCCCATTCAAGTTGCGTTGGGTTCGTATCGACAAGGCCTACACTCACGTCAGTTTTGAAGCCATTATGAGAACTTTGATTTGTAGGCCTTTCTGAGCCCCATCAAGCTCCTGGATCCAATTCTGGATCATGAACCCAACCACTTAATCTAATTTACATGGATTAGAGAGGGATCTCTTGGAAACTCTCCTTGACCTAGGGCAAGATGTACCCAATAGGACACCTTGTCAACCCTCCCATATTCACGCTTAACAAGTTGCATAGTGTCTTTGAGAAATTAATTGTTTGACATAGTGATATTTGATGCACATGCTTAGATGACTTATTTATTGATTGGATTCAATTATCATGATGTTATGACTTGAGATCCTTAGAGGGCATGCTCATTTGTCTTTGTAGGACCTAGTTGGTGGACAGTTTTGGGAGAACAATCCTAGCTTGAGCTTCCATGGGGCTACAAGCCCACAGGTTGGATGCCAAGATCCCACATGCCGAATGAGAAATATCAGACTTGGAAGGCCTTGATGATGACTTGAATGGCATAGCCTATCCCTCACTTGCCAAAACAATATCTTCAGTTGTTCTGAAGATTGACCTCTTGAAATTCTATGACAAAGTCAATTGGGGTTTTCTTAGAATTGCTTTGATTCATATGGGAATGAATTTAAACATTGTAAATTGGATAATGGGATGTATTTATTCAAAATTATTTGTATTTTTTATTAATGTTTCTCCATCCTCCTTCTTTAGACCGATGAGGTCCCTAAGACAAGGATGTGTGATGTCTCATTTTTTGTTTCTCATCATTGCAGAGGGATTAAGAAAACTTATTAATAATTCTAAGATGAAGGGCCTATTGAAAGGAATAAAAGTTTCTCTTGAAGTTCTCCTAACTCATCTTCTTTTTGTTGACGATGTCATGATATTTGGTGAAGTTTCTGTGCAAGAATTCCATATGTTGAAGTCAATCCTTGAGTTATTTTTCTCAGCGACAAGCATGCTAATTAATATGGAAAAGTATAACATGATAATATGTGCTTTAAGGGAAGAGTTATTGGTCCATTTAGATGCATTGTTACATTTTAATAGGAAAAGTATTGAAGCGGGGATAAAATATCTTGGTTTTGAGTTAAAACCTTGTGGTTATCTAGTGGATAAATGGTTGTGGCTTCCAAAGAAAATTCAAGAAAGAATTTCCCTATGGGTCTTATGTTTTCTTTCAAGAGGGGGTCATTTGGTGCTTCTCAATTTTGTGCTCCATAGTATTCATGTTTATTAAGCCTCCATAGAAAATATCCAAAAAGGTACCTTCACAAGAATCCATAAATGGTCAGGAAAAAAAGAAGCTACATGTATTCCTCTAGTAAAATGGTCTCATATCGCAATGTCAAAAATCTTGGGAGGATGGAGAGTTAAAAATTTCTTCTGGTTAAGTAAGGTATTAGTGACAAAAATCCTATGGAGGCTCGCTCACAATTCAATGTTGTGGGGATGGGTGATGGCCTCAAAGTACTTCTCTGGTAGGTCAATGGTGGACTGGTTTCATGAGCCAAATAAATCTATGACAAATTTCTCTATTGTTTGGAAAGTGTTGGTAGAGGTTTTCCCTCTCACTGGGGAGTGGACTGTTTGGAATATATGTAATGGTAAAAGAGTTCATATTGGGGAGGATCCATGTGAATGTGCAACTTTTGCATGCAAAATTTATGTCGGACTGGTGGAAGATCTCCATAATCTAGGCATTTTCTCTTTATGGGAAGTGAAAAATTTGGGTTAGGATGAGATTGGGCGTATGGTGTGTAAGTCATCGAAAGATTCAGAATTGAAAGGGGGGGAAATTAGAATATTGGTATGAGTATGTGGGTCTTCTTAAATCAAATTTCATATTCCTTAGGGAAGAGGAGTTTGACACACTATGTTGGTCAAAAAAAGCTCAAAATGGTAAGTAAACAACGAAGCTTGGGTACCAAGCATTGGCAGAAGAAACTTTTTCAGGTGTCAAGTGATGGTGGTGGGCCGATATTTGGAAAATGAATGCTCCGTTAAAAGTGAAATTGGTATTTTGGCTTGTTCTCCACCTAAAAATTCTAATGTGGGATGTGGGGATAAAGCGAGGTTGGACGGGTACAATTGGTGTGTTCTATGTAGGTCAGAGGAGGAATGGGCACCACATTTGTTCGTTCAATTCCAATTTTCTCATCAAGTTTGGGTTTTTTTTTACCTCTATTTAATGTTAGGGTGCAACCCCTTTGTAAAAATATGGAAGAATAGTTTTTTAGTTGGAAGGAGGATTAGTTGGCAAAGGATTTTGGATCACTACATGTTATCTTTTTGTATTTTAAGTGGTGGTCTTGAAATGTTCTCATTTTCCAGGACAAAGCCATTCCAACGGAGGTGGTTGTTCGGATTATTTTCAAAATATCTAATGAATTCATAAATAAACTTTAAAAGGTCAAAAAATAGGTTCCTCTAATACCAGAACTTAAGGAAGGTATCATGTGGGGATTTTTTGATGGGGTTATCTAGTGTCATCCTCCCCACTATGGAGTTGGGGTTATCCTCTTTATTTATGAAGAACTTTGTAAATGTGTGTTATGTGTGAGGCAAAGAATCAAATATGAAGGTAGAATTATTTGTGATGTGGACGCTGTTTTTTTTTATAACTTATTGAATTTAAGGAAAGTGCAGGTACTAAGCGACTCCAAGGTTGTAATAGACTGGGAAAACGGTAAATTCCAAATACAAGTGGTGGAGTTGCAACCTTTGTTGTCTCATGTCTTCTCCTCCATTGCTAAGCTTGAATGGTCTTCATTCACTCATATATTCAAGGAGCTCAACTCGGTGGTAGACGAGTTGTCAAAGGAGGCTTTGTCTTTGGATGCAAGAGCATTCATATCTCAAGAATATTTTGATGGTTGCATTTGTGATAAGAAGTCCTTTAATATTTAGTTTCTCTATCTGAATTGCTAGAGGAAGTGTTTTTTTCCTGGATAAGTACAGAACAATATGTATAGTTATCAGCAACATATTAGTTTAAAGAATAATGTTTATGTATAGAACATGTATGATATTGTTTTGTGAAGTGGTGAATGAGAGACAATTGTGTCTCAAAGAAGAATTGATAAATGTGCAATCCCCAGCTGGACCGAAATATGTATACTCATTAATTTGAATATAAAGTTTTTTCTTTCTCGAAATACACACACACACACACAAACACACACTAATTAGATGCAACTATGACAATAGTGGAATCCAAAGTAAATATTTTATACCAGATGCCTTTCTTAGACACAATTTTGACATTTCTAATGGTATATGTATGTATGTATATTATACATACATACGTACGTATATAAATACATGTATGGATGCAATTACACAAATAGTGGTATCCAAGCCAAAGATGTTATACCATATGATTTTTTTGGACACAATTTTGACATTTCTAATTATATTTTCAATGGCACAATTGAGGTGTCAAATGTTGACATAACCTTAAATATTTTTATAGTCTCAATCATGGACATTTAAGTGGAGGTTTTTTGTGTATCTATGGACATTTCCATGATTTCAATTATGGGCTCTTTTGGTTGAAAAAGAGACATTGTAGACATTTGATTGGTGAGGTTATACATGTTTCTAGATACAAAAAACGGTTATAAATAAAAAATTCCTCTTTACCTCTTTAGTTTCCACCCAAAGGAGAAAAAGTTCAAAAACAAGATAAAATTGAAAATTAACTATTTTTGTTGCAACGTGGGTGTTATATTATCTCAAATATTGTAGTGGTTTACTTTGATCTAGATGAGGATTTTTCCATGGAGGAGGATCTAGTGATTGCTTAAGAGAAGTTGGTCATTAATCCTATCTTTTTGTAACTGCCAAGGAGTGGGGAGTGTTCTTTATATACCAAAACTCTTATCTCCCTAGGACCAATATGCATCATGATGATTCATTTCCCAAACATGGATTAAGAGAAGTTGGTCATTAATATTGTCTTTTTGTAACTACCAAGGAGTGGGGGAGTGTTATTTAGATACCAAAACTCTTATCTCCCTATGACCAATATGCAACATCATGATTCCTTTCTCACACATTGACTCAAAATGTTACATAGGCCCAATTTTTATGTAGACCACTATCACATGTTCTTGAATAGTTACTATAGTTTCAATAGGTACATATCATGGTGAGAATTAATATACCATAGGTACTCTTTTTTCATGGATTAATAAATGGGAAGTTTCACATGCTCACCATGTAGAATAATTTTACTGTTCTAGCTCCTCAATAATACACTATGACATTCAAGATCACTAAATTTTATGGAACACTATGTGAACAAGCACTTCAATGGTGAGAGTGACAAAACCCATTTCCTACAATGTTTCTAAATGTCAAGAAGAATCTTCTTAAAAAATGGAGCAAGATGAAATAACATATTATAGCTATATTTTCATTAATCGATAATTAATGGAAAGCCAAGAAACCTATCAATGAGTTCATTTATTCGATTGTGAGATATTTTTGTGTGTAGTGGCAAGGAAAATCTAAAATTTTAGTGAATTGAATGGTTGTTATACTCTTTTCCTATGTAAATATGGGTGTCAATGTAACATGAACCCATCTACTTACATGGGGACCATAAAGAAACTTTCTTAATTCTCTAATGGTGTGATAGACTCTTTTGGGTTAACTAACATACAACCCCTTGCTTTAGAGTAGTATTTTAGACCATAATGCAATAGGTTGAATGTAATTATTAATGACAAACCATCAAAAGATTTTTTGTATACAATGTCTATTAAGGTCCCATCCTAACTTCCCTAGTTAATAGAATATATTGTTACTTAATGTATTGAGGTTCATCTTTATTAAATAAGGCCTCATGAGATAGTAAAGTTTGAAATCGATAAATGTAAGTGGTCTCATTAAAGAAGGTCCACTAGTGTTGATCTAAAATATGGTTTAAGATATTTAAGATAACATGACGAGTATAAATCCCCCTACATTTTTAAATAGGTGGTACTCCTCTATCATTATTTCACACTTTACAAAAAGGCTATAAAAGACTAAGTTTTCAAAAGATAAATATTCACATGAAAAGGATGCTTGAGAGAGGCCCAAGCTCATTAAGGAAATGGATATTCACAATATGATACAAGACTATAAATTATTGTAAAGAATAAGGATAAGGAATATGAAAAGATAACATCTCCATCATAGCATGGTCAAAATAACACATCATTGGACAAGATAATAAACATAGCTCGCATTCACAGAGAAATTGACATGATTACTACATTAAAATCAAAAGCAATTTTGATGGACATACATTTGAAGCCTCATGCTTTAAAATCAAAGGTTGAGATATAATTAATGTAATGCCCTGAATAGTTCTCTAGGGATCCTCAAAAAATATTCAAATGTTTGTAATGAAAATAATAATGTATGAAAAATTTATGGAAAAATAAAAGGAATTTGTGCTTCAAAGAGGACTAGGATTGGGCTCCCGCAAATCGTGAAATTAAAGAAATACCTAGAAGATAGGAAAAAAAACACAGTCAAGGATTGGCTTTTGGTTTTCACAAATTTTTGAAACAAGAAAGGTTGGGTGACTACCAACTGATAAAAATGAAATAATGTGTTTACGTGCCTTACTATGATGGATGGAGGGCTCTCACTATTTGCTTGTTGGAGTGATTTCTATAGAATTTTCAATTAGAGGTTCCATGGTGGTTGTCACTAACTATGGTTGATGACGCAGGATCATATTGATCATCCTGGGGATGAAACGATGAAGGAAATTATGGGGACATGACAGAGTTGTTACAATAGTGATTGGTTGTTATAGATTATGAATGGTTGCACTACAAGTAGTGACAAAATCACTACAGATTGGAATAATGTTGCAGAGTTGCAGTAATGGGGAAGTTAGGAGCGATGTTATAGAAAGGACAAGTGTGTGGATGGTTATGTTGTAGAGGGAATTTTTTTACAGAAGTAGTTGTAGACATGTTGAAGGAGGAGCACATTGTTGGGAGGAATCTGAAAGGACGTGTAAAGGGAGAGAAGAGTCATTGAGGAAAGAACAAACAGAAGTCAAAATATGAAAGGGCATGAGAATCCTTGGGAAACTAAAGTGAATAGTTGTGGAGGAATAAAACAGAGCACCCAAGTGATTGCAAGGGAGCTTGCATAACTGGAAAGAGGAGAGATCTTTTGAGATAGGAGAGTGAAAATTCATTGAGGTTGTCGTGGCCTCTAGCCTGGAAACCCAATGGAGATTGTAAGATCATATCTAGGCATTGAGCCATTGTACTGTAAGTATATGATGAATACAAAAGTTGATGATTTTCACATTTAACTTTTCTATGTGTATGTGTGAGTGGAATCTTATACAATATTATATTGTTGCATTGTTTGCATGTTTGATGAATCTACACTTCCTTTCCTGGATAATTATATATCTATGAGTGATGCCTATACTAGTCGAGAATAGTTTTGTATGATATGGTCGTGAAGGTGGCACGAGTCTGTGGAAGTTCGTGTTGGAATTTTTTATCTTCCACATAGAGAATGAGTGCTTTGGTTCTATGAGTGTTGAGGGTATGTCTTAGTACAGAAGATGTGAATATAAGCTAATGTCTCGATTGTTGGTTACCTGTTGCAGCGAGGGATTTACCACATCAGAGGCATGTTGTAACAAGAGACATATTACTACCAGATATGTGTTGCAGCAGTAGGCGCGGGCATGTTGCAACAATATATGTATTGCAACATAGGGAAAGTTGCAACATAGGGTGAGTTGTAGCATGGGTTAGTTGCAACCGAGGACAATCTAGTTAGATATGTGTTGCAGCAGGGAATTGTAAAAGGATAGGTATTTCAACAGGAGGATGTAATAGGATTTCTGTTACAACGTGAGGATGGTTGAGTTGCAACAAAATACTTGTCACCACAGAAGGCTAGTTACAACAGGAGGTGAGTTGTAGCAGAAGGCAAGTTGCAACAGGAGGTGAGTTGTAGCAAGAGGAAAGTTTCAACAGAAGGTGAGTTGTAGCGAGTTGCAGTAGAAGGAAAGTTGCAGCAAGAGGTGATTTGAAGTAGAAGGCATGTTGCAGTAGGAAGCGATTTGCAACAAGAAGGAAAGTTGTAGCAGAAGGCGAGTTGCAACATAAGACCTAGGAGAATGTAACTTTAACTTATGTTGTTGAAAGAAGAATGATGGGAAGCAGTGCTAAAGAAAGGGCCTGTAAAGTATAGTCTGGATTAGGGCTATGAAATAACTATTGAGGATTCTCCGTCAAGATGAGCGGGTTAAGGAGGTTGCAGATGATGAATATGTCTAAGAAAATGTTTGAGTAGATGATCATGTTGTGAAGATGAAGAATGAATGAAGTTGTTGAGTTGAATAAGGATAACATACAGTCCGAAAGAGGGGGAAGTTGATAAACATGTTTCTTACAGAGAAAGGACAATCTTTCAAATCTCCCGAGGAAAAATACATGTTGCAGAAGAATGTTGGAAGAGTGAAGGTTGTTGAGGACCGAGTGTAAAGGTATTGCGTGGAGAAGAAGAATATTGAAAGTTGTCTCTAATAATTTTCAAGAATGTGTATATGCTAACATAATCCCCGATTGAGGTAATCTACATATAGATGGATTGAGTCAAGGGAGGTGTAACATGGGAGCATGTGACTCCATGTCATGTAGATTCGAGCATGAGTGGTTGGATGCACCAAAGGCACTTTTTACACTGCATGAAAAATGGTAGTGGGATTTCCTATATTGGACATGACTTGGATCGGTTTATGCAGGTGATGTGGATTGAGTCAAGGGAAGTGTAACATAGGAGCATGTGACTCCATGTTGTGAACCTTCAAGCATGAGTGGATGGTTGCACTGAAGGAACTTTGTACACTGCATGAAAAAGGGAAGTGGGATGTCCTGGATTGAACATGACTCAAATCCAATTGTGCAGGTGATGCATGACTAAAGCACCTGACTAGTGCTTATGGTAATGAAGAAAGAGAGAAAAATGAGGTAGTAGTAACTGAAGTTGATTTGTTGCAGAAAGTTCAGTTGCAACATGAATAAGATGAAAAATTATAGATCTCCATGATGAGACTATCGTTGTGCAATAAAGGGAAACAATGAGTTGAAAAAATGAATGTGCAACAAAGGAAGATGTTTTTTAGATTGACGTGTATAGCAGATTGGGACTGTAGAGTTGAGAGTTAAACATTGATAGAGTTGCATTGGACAGTTGTAGATGTAGATGATTTACCTCATAAGCATGAGGGCATGTTTTCTTGAAACCTGGGGAGTCTAATGCAGGAGCATCTCAATCATCCTGGGGATGACACGATGAAGGAAGTTACGGGGACGTGACAGATTTGTTACAACAGTGATTGGTTGTTGCAGGTTGTGAATGGTTGCACTACAGGGAGTAACAATGATGCAGTGCCCCCACCTCAGTAGGGTCTGGTGACCTCCCGGTCATTGGATCTTCTCAATATTCGAGATGGAACAGTTCTTTGATTCCTTGCTGGAATCCTCATGAAATATCCACAGGTTCTCTGTGAAACTTAGCCCACATGAACAAGAATCAGGCATGGGTTTCTTTCACGTGACCACGGGCTATGACCACGAGCCTAACCCAAAAGGAGTTTCGCAATTTCGCACGCTGAATCCTTGCATGTGAATCACCCCGATTCTCCCGACCTTCGAAACCCCAACAAGAGCCTAGCATGTACTAGCTCCTCCCTTATCTTCCCTCAATGTGACCTCCGGTCATGACCTAGGGCTTAATTCTCAAGCGTGTCAGGATTTCTTGTATCAGGAACTCCTGATATGATTAGATCTATGGTCCATGATCTTCCTTCGATCGACAGCTACAATCAAGTCATGATTTCGTGTTGCGTGACTTTGGAGGTTGGTTCACCTCTGTTCTCCCAATCCTTGATTTCCTGAAATCCGAAATCTGGGCCCCACTCACATCAGATAAATGGTCCACAACCCATGTGATCCGACGGTCCTGCTTTCTCCTTCACATTTTTGGATTTCGTGTTTCGTGTAGTTGGAAGACTACACACCTCCCTTCTCCTGATAGCCCGATTCTGCGGTGGCCTTGAATTGACGATCTAAATATTTCCTTTGATCAACAGTTGTGACCAAGTTGGAATTTTGTGTTTCACAACTTTGGTAGTCTCCTTACCTTCGTTCTCCCGATATTTGATATTGGGATGGCACTAGATCGACAGTCTGTGATATTTATGGATCCAACGGCCCAAATCAAGTTGGGATTTCACCTTTCTCTCCTTTGCCTCATATGGAGTCCCTTCAACACTTATCCGAATTCCAAATCTATGCACTCCTTGTAGCAGATTCCTACGCAATACTTGGTTCTTGTGGATGACTGTGCATGCCTTGCAGTAGTCGTTTGCCTCCTCACAAAGGGAAAGTTTCATACTATCTCTTCTGAATTTCAGAATCGAACTAGATCCTGTCACGCAATCCTTGTGTTCTGTGTGCACACCTTGCACTCACTCAACAGAGAGAAACAATTGAAACTTATACTAACATTCATAGTTTCATCCATTCATAAAAAAATTCATTCATTTATGAAAACACAATAACAAAGAATTACAAACAATAACAATGCTATGCATTTGAGTCAATTTCCCTCTGTCATATTCATTCAAACGTAAATGGTTATAGCTAATATCAAAACAATAACTCAAAACTCAGAAAATTCGTACTAAATCGCAATAAACCTCATTTGGGAATACAAAACATCTATTTATCTCAGAGGGTCCTTAGGTTTCCTCCTGACTACTCGTCTACTCGAAAATGGAAAAAAAAGTTCTAACTGCTACCTAAGTTTAGTTACATTTAAGACTCGGAGTGAAAATCCTTGATCGCTCATGATCATTCCACCTCCATACATTTGATCTTCTTTCATTCTTCATCAGCTCCCCAAAATACTCGCAATAACTCCCAACGTTTGAGATTCTGAAATAATTTCCAGGCATTGAGTTGTCCTGCCACGCATGCTCTTTGATGATGCTCCTGCATCATACTCCCCCTGGAAAAAATTTCATGGACTCCTGTCCATGAGCTCCTGCACCGACTTTCCATGTTTCTGGATATCTGCTTCATTTTCCCAAATAGCATCTTCTATTTGGTGTCCCTTCCACTTAACTAGATATTCAAGATAGGTCTTCGTCTTGGTCTTCTTGTCAATTCTTTGATCAATGATCTTCTCCATCTGTGGTTTTTCTACTACAGGAATTTGTTTCTCCCACTGAATATTATCTTGATCTTTTGATCCCTCTATGTCATGTTTCCAATAAGGATACAGGTCTGAAATGTTGAATATGGGTGATATGCCCACATCATCTGGCAGCTCAATATCATAGGCATTTTCATCAAACTTCCTCAAGATCTTACATGGCCCTATCTTCTTCATTTTTAACTTGTTATACGTTCCCCTAAGGAACCTTTATTTCCTAATATGTGTCAGAACCTGATCTCCCACCTCAAATTGAAGTTCTCTGGGATGTTGATCAACTCTGCACTTGTACTCTTGGCTAGAGTTTTGTAATTGTCCTTTGATCTAGCTATGGAGCTTCTGCATTTCTGCAGCAAAATATTCTTCTACAACGCTTCTAATCTCACTATGTTTGTAGTCCCTCAACTCAGATACTCCCATGGGTTGCATTCCATACAATATCTGTAATGGGATCTTTCCAGTGCTTATGTTTGGCGAGTCGTTGTATGCAAATTCTTCTTGTGGCAGAATATGATCCCACTAGTTATGATGCTCAGTGACCAGACTCCTCAACAAGTTTTCCAAACGTATGTTTACCACATCAGTATGTCCATCTGTTTGAGGATGATAAGCTCAGATGAAGGACAGATCCGTCCCCAACTTCTTCCATAGTGTTCTCCAAAAATGACCAACAAATTTTGTGTCTATGTCCGAGACGATGCGTTTGGGTAGGCCGTGAAGTCTTACAACTTCCTTGAAAAATAGATTTGCAACATGTGTTGCATCACTAGTCTTATGGCATGGGATAAAGTGTGCCATATTTGAAAATCTATCCACCACCACAAATATGGAATCACATCCTCTTTGCGTTCTTGGAAGTCCTAACACAAAATCCATTCTTATCGCATCCCAAGGCCTCTCTAGTATTTACAATGGTTGATACAATCCAATGTTCTGTCGTTTACCTTTTGCAAGTTGGCAGATTCTATACATGTTCAAAAATTTCATCACTTATGTCCTCATACTTGGCCAATAGTATGAACTTCTCAATTGTGTGAATGTTTTATCATGCCTGAAATGTCCAGCCAATCCTCCACTATGCTTCTCCTTCAAAAGGTTGTCCCTCATTGAACATTTTGGTATGCATAACTTATTTCCCTTGAACAACAATCCTTCTTGAATCATATACTCTTCCCACTTGCTCCTATCTCTCAACACATGATTCGTGCATGCTTCGTATGCCTCCTTGAAATGTGGATCATCACTGTATATTTCCTTAAGGTGTTCAAGCCCCAAGGTCTTCACCTGAAATTCCTGCAGAATTAAACATCTCCTGCTCAATGCATCAACAACTTTGTTAGAATTACTAGCAATATGTTTTATGACAAAAGTAAAATTTTGCATAAACTCAATACACTTTTCCTTCTTCTGATTCAATTTTTCATGTCTGGTTATGAATTGTAAATATTGTTTATCGCTATACAAGACAAATTCCTCTGGGACAAGGTAATGTCTCCACTTCTTCAAGGCTTGAATTATGGCATAAAATTCCTTATCATATGTGGAGTATTTTCTCTTAGTCTCATTTAGCTTCTCACCGAAATAGGAAACCGGTCTATTATCTTGGCTCAAAACTGCTCCAATTGCAACTCCACTTGCATGGCATCTCACCTTAAATCTATTTTCAAAATTAGGTAAGAACATAATTGGTCGCTCTGTTATTTTCTTCTTCAGAGTATTGAAGCTCCTCTCTGCCTCTTCTATCCATTTAAAAGACTTGTTCTTCTTCTTCATTGTATCCATCATTGGTGCACAAATTCCACTGAAGTCTTTGATGAATTTCCTATAAAAACTTACTAATCCATGGAAGCTTCTTACCTCAAACATGCTTCTCGGTGATGACCATTCTTTGATTACTTTCACCTTTTCTGGATCCATCTTTAAATCATTTTAAGAGATCACAAAACCCAAGTAAATGAGTTTTGTCTTCATAAAATAGGACTTCTTCAGATTTATCAATAGCTTCTCCTGTTGTAGTCTCCCCATCACTAGTGTCATGTGTCTCAAATGCTCCTCTTTAGTCTTGCTAATATCAGTATATCATCTAGATATATAACCACAAATTTTCCAATGAAATCTTTCAATATTTCATTCATCAACCTCATAAAAGTGCTTGGGCCATTTTTTAAGCCAAATGGAATAACAAGACACTCATACAAACCTTCATTTGTCTTAAAGGTTGTCTTCCATTCATCACCTTCTCTCATTCTTATCTGGTGATACCCACTTTTCAAATCTATCTTCGAAAAGAAATGTGCTCCACTTAAACAGTCCATTAAATCATCCATTCTTAGCAAAGGAAATCTATACCCGATGGTGATATTTTTAATGATTCTTGAGTCTGTACACATTCTCCATCCTCCATATTTATTTGGACTCAACACAGTTGGCACTGCTCATGGAGTCAAGATCTCTCTGACCAAACATTTGTCTAACAATTCTTGGACTTGGTTCTTTACCTCCTCATTCTCTCGAGGTGTCAATTTGTATGCTTGTTTGTTTGGAAGACTTTCTCCTGGTATTAAATCGATATGATGGCTGATATTTTTGATGGGTGTCAGTGAGTTAGGCAGCTCAGTCACCACTATGTCAGAAAAATTATCCAACAATTCGTGAATTTCTTCAGGGAAATCATCCAACGAAGTACCTGTAAGGAAAACTCTAGGTTTCCTCAACACAAAAAACTGCATCTCGTGTCCTTTCTTGACTTCTTTCAAAAGTTCCTTCCTACTCATGAGAAGTATGATTATGTTGGCTTCTTCTCTCACTTTCTTCTCCTCTATTGGCAACAACATGTGTGTCCTACCATTCTTATCCAAAGTGTATGTATTCTTCCTCCCATCATGAATGACATTCCTGTCAAACTTCCATGGTCTTCCCAATAGAATATGACATACATCCATGGGAATTACATCGCATAGGATTTCATCTCTATATCCTCCTATATTAAATTAAACCAAGCATTGTTTAGTAACCGTTACCTAGTGTCCTTTATGAAACCATGAGACTTTATATGGCTTCGGATGTGCAATTGTCTCTAGCTCCAATTTCTCCACCATCTTTGTGGATACTAAGTTGTCAGTGCTCCCACTGTCAATTATCACCTTGCATACTCTATCTTTAGTCTTGCAAGTTGTCCTGAATAGGTTGTTTCTCTGCACTGGCTTCTCAACTTTTGCCTCTGGTTTTAAGAGAACGTTTCTCAACATCAGGGATGTTCCATCCTCTGCTCCTTCTACTTCAGCCTTCCTTCTCCGTGCTTCTGAAATGTGAGCTTCACCTTCTCCTTCTTTATTTCTCTCAGGACATTCCCAAGACTTATGTCCTTCCTTTCCACAGGTGTAACATATCACTTCTCCTCCTCTTCCTCTAGAAGAACTTCTTCCACCATCTTATCTTCCTCAGGAACTTCCTCCTCTTTCCGAGTGACTATGTGGTTTCTCAGTCTCATCTTTGGATTTTTGTGCCTTGTGATGGGAAACTCCCTTGCCTTTGTTCGGGACTGGGCTTCTACCTCTACCTCGTTGGTTTTGTTTTCTGGCCAACTTCTCCTTCACCTTCAATGCAAATTGATAAGCATCCTTCACTTTCCTTACTGACATCATGTTGATCTCATCCTGGATTTCATACCTCAAGCCATTTATATACCTGGAAATGTTTTCTTCATCCTTCTCTCTTTGTCCAGTTCTGATGTTCAACTTGTAGAACTCCTATGTGTATTATTTAACAGTCATACCCTTCTGTCTTGGGTTTTTCAGCTTCCTGAACAGATTGATATGATAATATTTGGGCATGAATTTTGCCTTTATCTTGGCTACCATTCTATCCCAATTCTTTGTCTTATGTTTTCCTTTGCTTTTCCTCTCAGACTGCAGTTCATCCCACCACAATGTTGCATGTCCCTTGAGTCTGGTGACCGCATGTCTCACCCTCTTCTCCTCATTGACGTCTTCATAGTTGAAATATTTATCCATGGATCGTACCCAATCCAATAGCTCTTTAGCATCTAAATTGCCTCCATACATTGGGACCTCTATCTTGGCTCTAACTCCCAATCTAACAAATTCTCTCAGCAAGCATTCTTCGGCAACATTATCTCCTGCAGCTTCTTCAACTTCTACTTCTTCACTCTCTTCATTGTTGATGTCTCCAACATCAAGTGCTCTTCTCTGCGCTCCCTCCATTGCCTCCAATATTGCACGAAGTTCTCGCATATCCCTTTCTACAGCCCGATTGGCTAAAGGTTGTTCCACTCGTCTCCTCGGTGGCATTTTTTTTATTATCTCTCACACACAGAGTACAACTCAAGTTCTTTTGTCACTTCTCCTTTGCCTGTTGTCTGCAAGAAAAAAAATCAGCTTTGATACCACTTGATGCAGTGCCCCCACCTCAGTAGGGTTTGCTGACCTCCTGGTCACTGAATATTCTCAATATTCAAGTTGGAACACCTCTTTGATTCCTTTTTGGAATCCTCATGAAATATCCACAGGTCCTCTGTGCAACTCAGCCCGTGCGAACAAGCATTAGGCGTGGGTTTCCTTCACGTGACCATGGGTTGTGACCACGAGCCTAACCCAAAAGGCGTTTCACGATTTCCCACGTCAGATCCTTGCATGTGAATCACCCTGATTCTCCCGACCTCTGAAACCTTGACAGGAGCCTAGCGTGTACTAGATCCTCCCTTATCTTCCCTCAATGTGACCTTCGGTCATGACCCGGGGTTCAAATCTCAAGTGCGTCGGGATTTTGCATATCGAGAACTCCCGATATGATTAGATCTGTGGTCCACGATCTTCCTTCGATCGAAGACTGCAATCAAGTCACTATTTCACATTATGTGAATTTCGAGGTTGGTTCACCTCTGTTCTCTCAATCCCCGATTTCCCAAAATCTGAAATCTGGGCTCCACTCACATAAAATCAACGGTCCAACACCTGGGTTCCACGTGGCAGTCCATTTTGAAGCCATTCTGAGAACATTTATTTTTAGGCCTTTATGAGCCCCATCAAGCTCCTAGATCCAATTTTGGATCACACCTCCCCACTAAAGGACGTTTTGGTCCCCAAAAGTTTACAAGAATGGACTTTGACTGATTACATACTCATAAGAATGAAAAAAAAACACGATGTTGTACAAAAATGATATTATAACAGGTCATCATTTCAACAAGTGTGATTACATTAATGGAAGCAAAATACAATGAAGTTGTGACATCTACTTCTGGAAAAACCAAGTGGTCGCTTTATTTTCTTCATGGTGTTCCTCTCGCTTCGCTAATAATATTTCTTCCTTCATGAGTACATGTGCAATCCTTTTATCCTTCCTGGGATGAAGCTTCGGATTAAGCTTCCAACAACTAGCCTTTTGATGTCCACTTCTGTTGCAAAAAGTGCACTGCGTTTTTGGCATCCATACCTATTTACCCTTCTCTTTCTTTCATTATGGAGTTGAGTCTTTATGTCGTTTTTCCTTCCTGGTCGACATAGGTTTCCTGTACAAAGTTTGTCTCTTCCAACACTTGGCAACATAATTCTTGGGTGAATGACAATACGTACATGGATAAATATTCCACAAGTTTCGGATTACATGATTATGCTTATTATAATCAAAAGGATAATTGGTAAAAACATGACCGTTATACCTTTCATGTTGATCTTCACTTTTCTTTGGAGATGACTTGCATTCACTACCACAATCCTAAAGTGATGCATCATTACCTTTTGTGAATTGATCTTGCAATGACTTAGTCTGGTCATTTGAAGCATTACTTGCTTCCAAATTTTTGGAACCCATCTTGGAGGATGCTCCAAGCTCCACTTCTCCATATCCCAATCCTAAATATCAAGGCCTTTCCACAACCACAATGGTATTAATGATACCTTGACCCTTACATACAAGGCCCTTTCCTTCTTCATAACCCATCTTAGTTAGAAATTCCAAACCTACACCTTTTGTATGTTTTTCAAATGCACCAAAACCATCTTGATGGGAACAAGGAGAATTTGATGAATAACCTTCAATGCATACCTCAGAGATGTTTTCTGAAATAGATGTAGAAGTCACTTCCTTCAATCCTATTTTGCCTCTATTGTTCCTTGAAGCTTTCACTTGAACCGAGCTCTTTCGTTCCAAGTAGTATTCATACAACACTTTCACCATCTCGAACATGGAAAACACCAAAATTTTGAACTCCTTCTCATCTTGAGAAAGTCCTCCTTTAGATTCCATTTTCTCCATTGAGATGAGCTCTTCCCTAGTTAACATGCAAAACTCAAATTCCAAATGTCAACTAGTTCTGATACCAACTTGATCTGAAAAGATCTTTTACACGACTATGGTTGAGTTATTAAGCATGTGTTGATTAACCAATTAGGAAGCTTAAATAAAGAGAGAGAAGATATGAGAAGTTATCACAGCAGCCATATACACATATGCAAATCTGAAATAAACAACAGCAAATCATAACACCAATGTGATAACAGAGTTCGTAAACCTCGCCTATGTCTCCATGGCCTTGTCTCAGTGGGCTTAGCTTATTTATGTTTGAAGCTTTAAAAGTACATTATTATAGTGCCAAAAATTTACAACAATGAGTTGGTCATGTTCTACCAGATCTCATGAACCCATCAAAACTGATAGCACCTAAATCGGATGAATGAGGCTCCCAGAAATGGCTCGCAAAGGTGTGCTCCTCAATAGCTTCCCTGCATAACAATGGCCTTTGGAAAAACAATCCAGTGGCATAAACATGTTCTGAACCTTTTATGATCTCCCCATGGCCTCAAGAAGGCCTGGTTTATATAGATATGAAGTTGGTAACTATCTCCCAACTTCCTCCCAAGATCTAGCCTCAAAAAAAGGCCCAATATCTACCAATAATGGGGAAAATCCCCCAAATATGTGGAGAAAATCAATTAAAAATCATATGCTAAAGTTAAAACCCCCTTTATGCAATATTATTAGGCTAAGCCCCTTTTCCTGGGTGCGTGCCCCCTTAACAAGGTCATATGGTTATATATGTGGCCAAGCGCTAGCCCTGTAGGGACTGCACACTGGCCCATGTTCCATAATACTCAGTCGCATGGCACCAATTTATAGGACCGTGTCCCGTACTAAGAACTAACCACCAATTTTCCACACCCAAACCGCAACTCCGAGTCACATGGGAATCCACGAATCCATGGGCTGACAAAAAATGCACCATAACTCCCAATTTTCATTCGTGATAAACATGACGCACTGAGTCATATGCTGAGTTTCATGGGATCGAGGGATAGGTGTTATACCATAGCACCCCCCCTACGTGCCATCATAACACAAACATCGGTCTCGTGGTGAGGTCCTACGGTTGCGTCGAGGGCTGGGGCCAGCCCATAACTCCATCTGGAACTTACACCATAGATAATTCAAATAGATAATATGTAGTATGGTTTACAAGGACCACCTTTGGGCATCATGGCTAGCCTTCTCTTCCCAAAGCACTCCCCAATCCCGAAGGTCTCGAGCTCGATTCCCATAAACTCACAAAAATTTGCAAAACAAATCGACCAACACCTGGGTGCCACATGGAACCACTTCATTCGTTGATTTCCAGAGCCACGTGTCAAATTATGATTGACCCAACTATCTTCCACCTGTCTTCCATGTGTCAATTGATCGTACTCTACCATGTGTCTGCCACATAAGCAGTACGAATGTGCCACATGTCACCACTGCAAGAGTGACACATGTCACTCTCTGATTGTCTCATCTATACCTGCCATGTCACCTGTCAGTACACCTAGTCAGCCTACCAAATGTTCCTTCCACGTGAGTTGTATGGCCATAGGGCCTATACAATCAGCTTCCACGTGGCACTGTACGGACTGTACAATCACCCTTTTTTGCCTATTTGGTAAAACGAATAGAACGCGATATCAAGAGCATACGAAGTCTGTTTGATCTCGTTCAAGTTGCGTTGGGTTCATATCGACAAGGCCTACACACACATATGTTTTGAATCCATTCTAAGAACTTTTATTTTTAGGCCTTTTTGAGCCCCATCAAGCTCCCTGATCCAATCTTGGATCACACCTCCCCGCTAAAGAACCTTTTGGTCCCCAAAATCTTACAATAATGCACTTTGACTAATTACATACTCATAAGAATGAAAAACAAAACACGATGTTGTACAAAACTGATGTTATAACAAGTCATCATTTCAACATGTGTGATTACATTAATGGAAGCAAAATACAATGAAGTTCTGACATCCACTTTTGGAAAAACCAAGTGGCTGGTTTATTTTCTTCATGGTGCTTTTCTCGCTTCGTTGGTAATCTTTCTTCCTTCATGAGGACATGTGCAATCCTTTTATCCTTTCTGGGACGAACCTCCGGATTAAGCTTCCAACAACTAGCCTTTTGATGTCCACTCCTGCTACAAAAAGTGCTATGAGTTTTTGGCATCCATACCTATTTACCCTTCTCTTTCTTCCATTGTGGATTTGAGTCTTTATGCCATGTTTCCATCCTGGTCGACATAGGTTTCCTGTACAAAGTTTGTCTCTTCCAACACTTGGAAACACAATGCTTGGGTGAATGATAATACGTACATGGATAAATATTCCACAAGTTTCGGATTACATGACTATGCTTATTATAATCAAAAGGAGAATTGGTAAGAACATGAACATTATACATTCCATGTTGATATTCACTTTTCTTTGGAGATGAATTTCATTCACTAACACAATCCTGAAGTGATGTGCCATTACCTTTTGTGAATCGATCCTGCAATGACTTAGTCTGGCCACTTGAAGGATTACTTGCTTCCAAAGTTTTGGAACCCATCTTGGAGGATGCTCCAAGCTCCACTTCACCATATCCCAATCCTAAATATCGAGGCCTTTCCACAACCTCAATGGGATTAACAATACCTTCACCCTTACATCCAAGGCCCTTTCCTTCTTCATAATGCATCTTAGTTAGCAATTTCAAACCTACACCTTTTGTATGTTTTTCAAATGCACCAAAACCATCTTGATGTGAACAAGGAGAATTTGATGAATAACCTTCACTGGATACCTCAAAGATGTTTTCTTAAACAGATGTAGAAGACACTTCCTTCAATCCTTTTTTTCCTTTTCTATTCCTTGAAGCTTTCACCTGAACCGAACTCTTTCTTTCCAAGTAGTCTTCATACAACACTTTCACCATCTCGGACATGAAAAACACCAAATTTCTGAACTCCTTCTCATCTTGATAAATTCCTCCTGTAGATGCCATTTTCACCCTTGATATGAGCTCTTCCCTGGTTAACATGCAAAACTCAAATTCCAAATGTCAACTATCTCTGATACCAACTTGATCCAAAAAGATCTTTTACACAACTCTGGTTGAGTTATTAAGCATGTGTTGATTAACCAATTAGGAAGCTTAAAGAAAGAGGAAGAAGATATGAGAATATATCACATCAGCCATATACACATATGAAGATCTAAAATAAACAATAAACAACATCAAATCATAACACCAATGTGATAATGGAGTTGGACAATCTCACCTACATCTCCGAGCCTTGTCTTAGTGGGCTTTTCTTATTTCTGTTTGAAGCTTTACAAGTACATAATGATAGTGCCAAAAGGTTACAACAATGATTTGGTTGTGTTCTACCAAATCTCATGAAACCATCAAAACTGACGGCACCCAAATCGGATGAAAGAGGCTCCCAGAAATAGCCCGCAAAGGTGTGCTCCTCAATAGTTTCCCTGCATAACAATGGCCTTTGGCTCAACAATCCGGCAGCATAAACCTATTCCGAACCTTTTCTGATCGCCCCATGGCCTCAAGAATGTCTGGTTTATATAGATCTGAAGTTGGTAACCATCTTCCAACTTCCTCTGAAGATGTGGGCTCAAAAAAAGGCCCAATATCTCCCAATAATGGGAAAAATCCCCCAAATCTGTGGAGAAAATGAATTAAAAATCATATGCTAAAGTTAAAACCCAATTTATGCATTATTATTGGGCTAAGCCCCTTTTCCTGGGCACGCACCCCCTTAACAATGTCATATGGTTATATATGTGGCCAAGCGCCAACCCCTTAGGGGTTTCTCTCTAGACCCTTTTCCATAATACCCGGTCGCATGGCACCAATTGATAGGACCGTTTCCCGTACTAAGCGCTAACCACCAACTTTTCGCACCCAAACCGCAACTCTGAGTCACATGGGAATCCCTGAATCCATGGGCTGACAAAAATCACGCCATAAATCCCAACGATCATTCACTCTAAACATTACACACAGGGTCATATGCCGAGTTCCATGGAATTGAGGGCTAGGTGTTATACCATAGCACCCCCCTATGCGCCATCATAACACATACATTGGTCCCGTGGTGAGGTCTTATGGTTGCGTCGAGAGCTAGGGCTAGGCCCCAACCCATACGTCCATCCGAAACTTACACCATAGCTAATTCAAATAGATAATATGTAGTATGGTTTACAAGGACCACCCGCGGGCATCCTGGCTAGCCCGCTCTGCTCAAAGCACTCCCTGAGCCTGAAGTTCTCGAGGTCAAATCCCATAAACTCACAATATTTTGCAAAACAAATCGACCAACACCTGGGTGCCACATGGCAGCCCACGTATGGGCCACATGGCACCACTTCATTCGTCAATTTCCCGCGCCACATGTCAAAATTCGATTGACCCAGCTATCACCCAATTGTCTGCCACCTGTCTTCCATGTGTTAACTGACCATACTCTACCACATGTCCACAACGTAAGCAGTACGAATGTGCCACGTGTCACCACTACAAGGGTGACACATGTCAATCTCTGATTGGCATGTTTGTACCTGCCAAGTCACCTATCTGTATGCCCAGTCATCCTGCCAATTATGCTTGACACGTTAGTTGTACGGTCGTACGACATGTACATTCAGCTGCCACGTGGCACTATACGGACTATACAATCACCCTTTTTTCTTTGTTTGGAAAAACGAACAGAATGTGATATCAGAAAGCATAGGATGTAGGTTTGATCATGTTCAAGTTGCATTGGGTTCGTATCGACGAGGCCTATGCACACATCGGTTTTGAAGCCATTATGAGAACTTTGATTTTTAAGCCTTTCTGAGCCCCATCAAGCTCCTGGATCCAATTATGGATCACACCTCTCCACTAAAGTACCTTTTAGTCCCCAAAAGGTTACAAGAATGGACTTTGACTGATTACATACTCATAAGAAAGAAAAAAAAAACACGATGTTTCCCAAAAATGATGTTATAACAGGTCATCATTTCAACGTGTGTGATTACATTAATTGAAGCAAAATACAATAAAGTTGTGACATCCACTTCTGGAAAAACCAAGTGGCTGGTTTCTTTTCTTCATGGTGTTCCTCTCACTTCGCTGGTAATATTTCTTCCTTCTAGGGATGATTTTAAGGATGGAAATTTATTTTAAAATGTAGAAACCTAGGCGAATTTTACTTATTTTTCATATGACAACTATAAATGTTTGGCGGTATTTTTGTAAAAATATTCAAATTTCTAAGGATTTTATATAGTTTTTATAAAATTTTGGCGATTTTTAAGGTAAAATAATTTTATCCTATAGAATTTGGGCGAATCATTTTTAAAATAACGAATCTCGTGTTTGGAAAAACCATGGAAAATTAGCCCACGAGCGAAATTTAGCCCCTAAAATCATCCATGCTTCCTTCATGAGTACATGTGCAATCCTTTTGTCCTTCCTGGGACAAAGATCTAGATTAAGCTTCCAACAACTAGCCTTTTGATGTCAACTCTTGTTGCAAAAAGTGCACTGAGTTTTTGGCATCCAGAACTATTTTCCCTTCTCTTTCTTCCATTGTGGAGTTGATTCTTTATGTCGTGTTTCCTTCCTGGTCAACATAGGTTTCCTGTACAAAGTTTGTCTCTTCCAAGACTTGGAAACACAATGCTTGGGTGAATGACAATACGTACATGGATAAATATTCCACAAGTTTTGGATTACATGATTATGCTTATTATAATCAAAATGAGAATTGGTAAAAGCATGACCATTATACCTTCCATGCTAATCTTCACTTTTCTTTGGAGATGACTTGCATTCACTAGCACAATCCTAAAGTGATGTGCCAATACCTTTTGTGAATCGATCCTGCAATGACTTAGTCTGGCCACTTGAAGCATTACTTGCTTCCAAAGTTTTGGAACCCATCTTGGAGGATTCTCCAATCTCCATTTCGCCATATCCCAATCCTAAATATCGAGGCATTTCCACAACCTCAATGGGATTAACGATACCTTGACCCTTACATCCAGGGCCCTTTCCTTCTTCATAACCCATCTTAGTTAGTAATTTCAAACCTACACCTTTTGTATGTTTTTCAATGCACCAAAACCATCTTGATGGGAACAAGGAGAATTTTATGAATAGCCTTCATTGCATACCTCAGAGATGTTTTATGAAATAGATGTAGAAGGCATTTCCTTCAATCCTTCTTTGCGTTTGTTTTTCCTTGAATCTTTCACTTGAACGAAGCTCTTTCGTTCCAAGTATTCTTCATACAACACTTTCACCATCTCGGACATGGAAAACACCGAATTTTTGAACTCCTTCTCATCTTGAGAAATTCCTCCTGTAGATGCCATTTTCTCCCTTGATATGAGATCTTCCCTGGTTAACATGCAAAATTAAAATTCCAAATGTCAACTAGCTCTGATACCAACTTAATCTTAAAAGATCTTTTACACGACTATGGTTGAGTTATTAAGCATGTCTTGATTAACCAATTAGGAAGCTTAAAGAAAGAGGAAGAAGATATGAGAAGATATCACAACAGCCATATACACATATGCAGATCTGAAATAAACAATAAACAACATCAAATCATAACACCAATGTGATAACGCAGTTAGGAAATATCGCCTACGTCTCCAGGCCTTGTTTCAGTGGGATTTTATTATTTATGTTCGAAGATTTACAAGTACATCATGATAGTTCCAAAAGGTTATAAAAATGAGTTGGTCTTTTTCTACCATATCTCATGAACCCATCAAAACTAACGACACCCAAATCAGATGAACGAGGCTCCTAGAAATGGCCTGCAAAGGTGTGCTCCTCAATAGCTTCCCTGCATAACAATCACCATTGGCTCAATAATCCGGTAGAATAAACTTGTTTTGAACCTTTTCTAATTGCCCCATGGCCTCAAGAAGGCCTGGTTTATATAGATCTTAAGTTGGTAGCCATCTCCCAACTTCCTCCCAAGATCTGGCCTAAAAAAAAGGCCCAATATCTCCCAATAATGGGTACTCCTCTATCATTATTTCACACTTTACAAAAAGGCTATAAAAGACTAAGTTTTCAAAAGATAAATATTCACATGAAAAGGATGCTTGAGAGAGGCCCAAGCTCATTAAGGAAATTAATATTCACAATATGATACACGACTATAAATTATTGTAAACCATAAGGATAAGGAATATGAAAAGATAACATCTCCATCATAGCATGGTCAAAATAACACATCATTGGACAAGATAAGAAACATAGCTCGCATTCACAGAGAAATTGATATGATTACTAGATTAAACTCAATAAAAAATTTGATGGACATACATTTGAAGCCTCATGCTTTAAAATCAAAGGTTGATATATCATTAATGTTATGCCCTGAATAGTTCTCTGGGGATCCTCAAAAAATATTCAAATGTTTGTAATGAAAATAATAATGTATGAAAATTTTATGGAAAAGTAAAAGGAATTTTTTCTTCAAAGAGGACTAGGATTGGGCTCTCGCGGATCGTGAAATTAAAGAAAGACCTAGAAGACAGGAAAAAAAAACGCAGTCAAGGGTCGAATTTTGGTTTTCACAAATTTTTGAAACAAGAAAGGTTGGGTGACTAGAAACTGAGAAAAATGAAACAATGTGATTACTTGCCTTACTATGATGGATGGAGGGCTCTCGTTATTTGCTTGTTGGAGTGATTTCTATAGAATTTTCAATTGGAGGTTCCATGATGGTTTTCACTAACTATTGTTGATGATGCAAGATCATATCGATCATCCTGGGGATGAAACGACGAAGGAAATTATGGGTACATGACAGAGTTGTTATAGTAGTGATTGGTTGCTATAGGTTGTGAATGGTTGCATTGCAGGGAGTGACAACATCACTACAGATTGGAATAATCTTGCAGAGTTGCAACAATGGGGAAGCTAGGAGAGATGCTATAGAAAGGAAAAGTGTGTGGATGGTTATGTTGTAGAGGGAAATTTGTTACAGAAGTAGTTGTAGACATGTTGAAGGAGGAGCACATTGTTGGGTTGAATCTGAAAGGACGTGTAGAGGGAGAGAAGATTCATTGAGGAAAGAAAAAATAGAAGTCAAAAGATGAAAGGGCATGAGAATCCTTGGGAAACTAAAGCAAATAGTCGTGGAGGAATAAAAAAGAGCACCCAAGTGATTGCAAGGGAGCTTGCAGAACCGACAAGAGGAGAGATCTCGTGGGATAGGAGAGTGAGAAGTGGTTGAGGTTGCCATGGCCTCTATCCTGGAAACCCAACAGAGATTGTAAGATCATATCCAGGCATTGAGCCATTGTACTGTAACTATATGATGAATAAAAGAGTTGATGATTTTCATATTTAACTTTTCTATGTGTATGTGTGAGTGGAATCTTATACAATATTATATTTTTGCATTGTTTGCATGTTTGATGAATCTACACTTCCTTTCCTGGATAATTATATATCTATGAGTGATGCCTATACCAGTCGAGAATAGTTTTGTATGATATGGTCATGCAGGTGGAACGATTATGTGGAAGGTCGTGCTGGAATTTTTTCTCTTCCATGGGGAGAATGAGTGCTTTGGTTCTATGAGTGTTGAGGGTATGTCTTAGTATAGAAGATGTGAATATAAGCTATTGTCTCGATTTTTGGTTACATGTTGTAGCGAGGAATTTACCACATCAGAGGCATGTTGTAACAGGAGACATATTACTACCAGATATGTGTTGAAAAAGTAGGTGCGGGCATGTTGCAACAATATATGTATTGCAACATAGGGAAAGTTGCAACATAGGGTGAGTTGTAGCATGGGTTAGTTGCAACTGAGGACATGTAGTTAGATATGTGTTGCAGCAGGGAATTGTAAAAGGATAGGTATTGCAACAGGAGGATGTAATAGGATGTGTGTTGCAACGTGAGGATGGTTGAGTTGCAACAAAATACTTGTCACCACAGAAAGCTAGTTACAGTAGGAGGTGAGTTGTAGCAAAAGGCAAGTCGCAGCAAGAGGCGAGTTGTAGCAAGAGGAAAGTTGCAACATAAGGTGATTTTTAGTGAGTTGTAGTAGAAGGAGAGATATTGTAGAAGGAAATTTGCAGCAAGAGGTGATTTGAAGAAGAAGGCATGTTGCAGTAGGAGGCGATTTGCAACATAAGGAAAGCAACAACAGAAGGAGAGTTTCAACATAAGACCTAGGAGAATGTAATTTTAGCTTGTGTTGTTGAAAGAAGAATGATGGGAAGCAATGATGAAGAAAGGGCCTATAAATTATAGTCTGAATTAGGGCTATGGAATAACTATTGAGGATTCTCCATGAATATGAGTGGGTTAAGGAGGTTGTAGATGATGAATATGTCTAAGAAAATGTCTGAGTAGATGATGATGTTGTGAAGATGAAGCATGAATGAATTTTTTGATTTGAAGAAGGATAACATACAGTCTGAAAGAGGGGGAAGTTGATAAACATGTTTCTTACAAAGAAAGGAGAATCTTTCAAATCTCCCAAGGAAAAATATATGCTGCAGAAGAATGTTGGAAGAGTGAAGGTTGTTGAGGACCGAATGTAAAGGTATTGCGTGGAGAAGAAGAATATTGAAAGTTGTCTCTAATACTTTTCAAGAATGTGTATACGCTAACATAATCCCCGATTGAGGCAATCTTCATATAGGTGGATTGAGTCAAGGGAGGTGTAACATGGGAGCATGTGACTCCATGTTGTGTGGATTTGAGCATGAGTGGTTGGATGCACTGAAGGCACCTTTTACAATGGATGAAAAATGGTAGTGGGATGCCCTAGATTGGACATGACTCAGATCAATTTGTGCAAGTGATGTGGATTGAGTCAAGGGAGGTGTAACATGGGATCATGTGACTCCATGTTGTGAACCTTCAAGCATGAGTGGATGGATGCACTGAAGGAACTTTGTACATTGCATTAAAAAGGGTGGTGGGATGTCTTGGATTGGACATGACTCAGATCCAATTGTGCAGGTGATGCATGACTAAAGCACCTGACTAGTGCTTATGGTAATGAAGAAAGAGAGACAAAGAAGGTAGTAGTACCTGAAGTTTAGTTGTTGTAGAAAGTTGAGTTGCAACATGTATAAGATGAAAAATTATAGATCTCCATGATGAGACTATCATTGTGTAGTAAAGGGAAACAATGAGTTGAAAGAAAGAATGTGTAGTAGAGGAAGATGTTTTGTATATTGAAGTGTATAGCAGATCATGGCTGTAGAGTTGAGAGTGAAACATTGATGGAGTTGCATTGGACGGTTGTAAATGTCGATGATTTACCTCATAAGCATGAGGGCATGCTTTCTTGAAACCTAGGGAGTCTAATGCATGAGCATATCGATCATCTTGGGGATGACACGATGAAGGAAGTTACGGGGACGTGACAGAGTTGTTACAACAGTGATTGGTTGTTGCAGGTTGTGAATGGTTGCACTGTAGGGAGTAACAATGAAGTCGTGCCCCCACCTCAGCAGGGTCTGCTGACCTCTCGGTCACTGGATCTTATCAATCTTCGAGATGGAAAAGCTCTTTGATTCCTTGTTGGAATCCTCACGAAATATACAAAAGTCTTATGTGCAACTCATCCCACGTGAACAAGCATTAGGCATGGCTTTCCTTCAAGTGACCACAGGTTGTGACTATGAGCCTAACCCAAAAGGCATTTCGTGATTTCACACGTCGGATCCTTGCATGTGAATAACCCTGATTCTCCCGGCCTCTGAAACCCCAACAAGAGCCTAGTGTGTACTAGCTCCTCCCTTATCTTCCCTCAATGTGACCTTTGGACATGACCCAGGGCTCAACTCTCAAGCACGTCGGGATTTCACCTATCGGGAACTCCCAATATGATTAGATCTACGATCCACAATCTTCCTTAGATCAATGGTTGCGATCAAGTTGTAATTTCGCGTTGTGAGACTTTGGAGGTTGGTTCACCTCTATTCTCCCAATCCCTGATTTCCCGAAATCCAAAATTCGACTCACATTAGATAAACAGTCCACAACCCATGTGATCTGACAGTCCTGCTTTCTCCTTCGCATTTTGGGATTTCGTGTTTCAAGTAGTTGGAAGACTACAAACCTCCCTTCTCTTGATTCCTGATTCTAAAATGGCCTTGAATCGACGGTCTAAATATTTCCTTTGATCAATGGCAGTGACCAAGTCAGAATTTTGCGTTTCACTACTTTGGGAGTCTCCTTACCTCCATTCTCCTGATATCTGAGATCGCGATAGCACTAGATCGACGGTCTGTGATCTTTCTGGATCCAATAGCCCAAATCAAATCGGTATTTCACAGTTCACTCCTTTACCTCTTATGGAGTCCCTTCGACACTTAGCCTAATTCCAAATCTATGCACTCCTTGCAGCAGATTCCTACTCAAGACTTGGTTCTTGCAGATGACTGTGCACGCCTTGCAGTAGTCACTTGCCTCCTCGCAAAGGGAAAGTTTCATGCTATCTCTTCAGAGTTTTAGAATCAAAACAGATCCCATCACACACTCCTTGTGTTCTATGTGCACACCTTTTACTCATTCAACAGAGAGAAACAACTGAAACTTATACTAACATTCACAATTTCATCCATTCGTAACGAAATTCAATCATTTATGAAAACACAATAACAGAGAATTACAAACAGTAACTAGGTTATGCATTTGAGTCAATTTTCCTCTGTCATATTCATTCAAACTTAAATGGCTATAGCTAATATCAAAACAATAACTCAAAACTCATAAAATTCCTACTAACTCGTAGTAGCCTCATTTGGGCATACAAAACCACTATTTATCTCAGAGGGTCCTTTGGATTCCTCCTGACTACTCGTCTACTCGGAAAACTAAAAAAAACTCTAACTTCTACCTAAGTTCAGTTACATTCAAGACTCGGAGTGAAAATCATTGATCGCTCATGATCATTCCACCTCAAGACGTTTGATCTTATTTTGTTCTTCATCAGCTCCCCAAAAGACTCGTAGTAAATCCCAATGTTTGATATTCTAAAATGATTCCCAGGCGCTAAGTTGTCCTGCCACTCGTGCTCGTTGACGATGCTCGTCCATCATACTCCCCCTGGAAAAAACTTCATGGACTCCTATCCATGAGCTCCTGCACCGACTTTCCATGTTTCTGGATATCTGCTTCATTTTCCCAACTGGCATCTTCTATTGGGTGTCCCTTCCACTTAACCAGATATTCAAGATAGGTCTTCGTCCTGGTCTTCTTGCCAATTCTTTGATCAATGATTTTCTCCATCTGTGGTTTTTCTGCTATAGGCATTTGTTTCTCCCACTTAATCTTATCTTGATCTTTTGATCCCTCTGCGTCATATTTCCAATAAGGATACATGTCTGAAACGTTGAATATGGGTGATATGCCCACATCATTTGGCAGGACAATTTCATAGGCGTTTGCATCAAAATTCCTTAAGATCTTACATTGCCCTATATTCTTCATTTTTAACTTGTTATACGTTCCCCTAGGGAACCTTTCTTTCCTGAGATGTGACAGAACCTGATCTCCCACCTCAAATTGAAGTGCTATGTGATGTTGATCAACTCTATGCTTGTACTCTTGGCTAGAGTTTTGTAATTGTCCTCTGATCTGGCTATGGAGCTTCTGCATTTCTGCAGTAAAATGTTCTGCCCCAACACTTCTATTATCACTATGTCCCAAGTCCCTCAACTCGAATACTCCCCTGGGTTGCATTTCATACAATATCTGGAATGGGCTCTTTCCAGTGATTTTGTTTGGCAAGTCGTTGTATTCAAATTCTTCTTGTGGCAGAATCTGATCCCACTGGTTATGATTCTCAGTGACTAGAATCCTCAACAAGTTTCCCAAACTTTTGTTTACCACCTCAATCTGTCCATCTGTTTGAAGATGATAAGTTGAGCTGAAGGACAGATCCATCCCCAACTTCTTTCATAGTGTTCTCCAAAAATGACCAACAAATTTTTTGTCTCTGTCCGAGACGATGCTTCTGTTTAGGCTGTGAAGTCTTACAACTTCCTTGAAAAACAGATTTGCAACATGTGTTGCATCACTAGTCTTCTAGCATGGGATAAAGTGTGCCATCTTTGAAAATCTATCCACCACCACAAATATCGAATCACATCCTCTTTGCGTTCTTGGAAGTCCTAACACAAAATCCATGCTTATCGCATCCCAAGGCCTCTCTGGTATAGACAATGGTTGATACAATCCAGTGTTCTGTTGTTTACCTTTTGCATGTTAGCAGATTCTACACTTGTTCAAAAATTTCATCACTTTTGTCCTCATACCTAGCCAATAGTATGAACTGCTCAATTGTGCGAATGTTTTATCATGGCCGAAATGTCCAGCCAATCCTCCATTATGCTTCTCCTTCAAAAGTTTGTCCCTCATTGAACATTTTGGTATGCATAACTGATTTCCCTTGAACAACAATCCCTCTTGAATCATATACTCTGCCCACTAGCTCCTATCTCTCAGCAAAGGATCCGTGCATGCTTCATATGCCTCCTTGAAATCTGGATCATCATTGTACATTTCCTTAAGGTGTTCAAACCCCAAGGTCTTCACCTGAAATTCCCGCAGAATTAAACATCTCTTGCTCAATGCATCAACAACTTTGTTAGCATTCCCAAAAATATGTTTTATGACAAAAGTAAAATTTTGCATAAACTCAATCCACTTTTCATGCTTCTGATTCAATTTTTCCTATCTGGTTATGAATTGTAAAGTTTGGTTATCGCTATACAAGACAAATTCATGTGGGACAGGGTAATGTCTCCACTTATTTGGGGCTTGAATTATGGCATAAAATTCCTTATCATATGTGGAGTATTTTCTCTTAGTCTCATTTAGCTTCTCACTGAAATAGGCAATTGGTCTATTAACTTGGCTCAAAACTACTCCAATTGCAACTCCACTTGCATCGCATCTCACTTGAAATGTCTTTTCAAAAATAGGTAAGACCAGAATTGGTCGCTCTGTTATTTTCTTCTTCAGAGTATTGAATCTCCTCTCGGCCTCCTCTATCCATTTAAAATACTTGTGCTTCTTCTTCACTGTATCCATCATTGGTGCACAAATTCCATTGAAGTCTCTGACGAATTTCCTATAAAAACTTGCTAATCCATGGAAGCTTCTTACCTCAAACATGCTTCTCGGTGACAACCATTCTTTGATTTCTTTCACCTTTTATGGATCCATCTTCATTTCATTTGAAGAGATCACAAAACCCAAGTAAATGAGTTTTGTCTTCATAAAAAAGGACTTCTTCATATTTATCATCAACTTCTCATGTTGTAGTCTCCTCATCACTAGTTCCAGGTGTCTCAAATTCTTCTCTTTAGTCTTGCTAAATATCAGTATATCGTCCAGATATACAACCACAAATTTTCCAATGAAACCTTTCAGTATTTCATTCATCAACCTCATAAAAGTGCTTGGGGAATTTGTTAATACAAATGACAGAACAAGCCACTCATACAAACCTTCATTTGTCTTAAAGGTTGTCTTCCATTCATCACCTTCTCTCATTCTTATCTAGTGATACCCACTTTTCAAATTTATCTTAGAAAATAAATTTTCTCCACTTAAACAATCCATTAAATCATCCATTCTTGGCAAAGGAAATCTATACCTGATGGTGATCTTGTTAATGGCTCTTGAGTCTATACACATTCTCCATCCTCCATATTTATTTGGGCACAACATAGTTGGCACTACACATGGACTCAAGCTCTCTCTAACCAAACCTTTGTCTAACAATTCTTGGACTTGCTTCTTTACCTCCTCATTCTCTCAAGGTGTCAATATGTATGTTGCTTTGTTTGGCAGACTTGCTCCTAGTATTAAATCGATATGATGGATGATACTTTTGATGGGTGTTAATGAGTTAGGCATCTCATCCAGCACTATGTCAGAAAAATTATCTAACAATTCTCAAATTTCTTCAGGTAAATCATCCATCGAATTTGGTGATACCCACTTTTCAAATTTATCTTAGAAAATAAATTTTCTCCACTTAAACAATCCATTATTTCATCCATTCTTGGAAAAGTAAATCTATACCTGATGGTGATCTTGTTAATGGCTCTTGAGTCTATACACATTCTCCATCCTCCATCTTTATTTGGGCACAACACAGTTGGCACTACACATGGACTCAAGCCCTCTCTGACCAAACCTTTGTCTAACAATTCTTGGACTTGCTTCTTTACCTCCTCATTCTCTCAAGGTGTCAATCTGTATGTTGCTTTGTTTGGCAGACTTTCTCCTAGTATTAAATCGATATGATGGCTGATACTTTTGATGGGTGTTAATGAGTTAGGCATCTCATCCAGCACTATGTCAGAAAAAATATCTAGCAATTCTCAAATTTCTTCAGGTAAATCATCCATCGAAGTACTTGTAAAGACAACTCTAGGTTTCCTCACCACATCAAGCTGCATCTCCTATCCTTTCTTGAATTCTTTTAGGATTTCCTTCCCGCTCATGAGAAGTATGCTTGTGTTGTCTTCTTCTTTCACTTTCTTCTCCTCTATTGGTAGCAACATGTGTGTAGTACCATTATTCTCCAAGGTCTATGTATTCTTCCTCCCATCATGAATGAAATTCCTGTCAAACTGCCATGGTATTTCCAACAGAATATGACATACATCCATGGGAATTACATCACATAGGATTTCATATCTATATCCTCCTATATTAAATTAAACCAAGCAATATTTAGTAACTGTTACCTGGTGTCCTTTCTGCAACCATGAGGCTTTGTATAGCTTCAGATGTCCAGTTGTCTCTAGATCCAATTTCTCCACCATCTCTGTGGATACTAAGTTGTCAGTGCTCCCACTGTCAATTATCACCTTGCATACTTTGTATTTAGTCTTGAAAGTTGACCTGAATAGGTTTTTTCTCTGCACTGGCTTCTCAACTTCTACCTCTGCTTTTAAGAGAACCTTTCTCAACATCAGGGATGTTCCATCCTCTGCTCCTTCTACTTCAACATTCCTTCTCTATGCTTCCAAAATGTGAGCTTCACCTTCTCCTTATTTATTTCTCTCGGGACATTCCCAAGACTTATGTCCTTCCTTTCCACAACTGTAACATCTCACTTCTCCTCCTCTGCCTCTTCCTCTTCCTTTGGAATAACTTCTTCCACCGTCTTGTCTTCCTCAGGAACTTCCTCCTCTTTCTGAGTGACTATGTGGTTTCTCAGTCTCATCTTTGGATTTTTGTGCCTTGTCATGGGAAACTCCCTTGCCTTTTTTCGGGACTGGGCTTCTACCTCTGCCTCATTGGGTTTTTTTTCTGGTCAACTTCTCCTCTGCCTTCAATGAAAAGTGATAAGCATCCTCCACTGTCCTTACTAACATCATGTTGATCTCATCCTGGATTTCATACCTCAGGCCATTTATATACCTGGAAACATTTTCTTCATCCTTATCTGTTTGTCCAATTCTGATGTTCATCTTGTAGAAATCTTTTTTGTATTCTTTAACTGTCATACCCTTCTGTCTTGGGTTCTGTAACTTCCCGAAAATATTGATCTGGTAATATTTGGGCATCAATTTTGCCTTTATCTTGGCTACCATTCTGTCCCAATTATTTATCTTTTGTTTGCCCTTGCTTCTCCTCTCATATGGAAGGTCATCCCACCACAATGTTGCATTTCCCTTGAGTCTAGTGACAGCATGTCTCACCCTCTTCTCCTCATCGATGTCTCCATAGTTGAAATATTTATCCATGGATCATACCCAATCCAGCAGCTCTTCAACATCTAAATTGCCTTCATACATTGGGACCTCTATCTTGTCTCTAGCTCCCAATCTAACAACTGCTCTTAGCAAGCGTTCTTCAGCAACATTCTCTCCTACAGCTTCTTTGACTTCTACTTATTCACTCTCTTCATCACTAATGTCTCCAGCATCAAGTGCTCTTCTCTTCGTTGCCTCCATTGCCTCCAATATTGCATGAAGTTCTTGCATCTCCCTTTCTACAACCCGATTGGCTAAAGGTTGTTCCACTCGTCTCCTCAGTGGCATTGTGTTGATTTTCTCTCACACACAGAGTACAACTTGAGTTCTTTTGTCTCCTCTCCTTTGCTTGTTGTCTGCAAGAAAAAATTTCATCTCAGATACCACTTGATGCAGTGCCCCCACCTCAGCAGGGTCTAATGACCTCCCAGTCAATGGATCTTCTCAATCTTCGAGCTGGAACATCTATTTGATTCCTTGTTGGAATCCTCACGAAATATCCATAGGTCCTTTGTGCAACTTAGCCCACGCGAACAAGCATTAGGCGTGGGTTTCCTTCACGTGACCACGGGCTGTGACCACGAGCCTAACCCAAAATGCATTTCACAATTTCGTGCGTCGGATCCTTGCATGTGAATCACCCTGATTATCATGACCTATGAAACCTCGACAGGAGCCTAGTGTGTACTAGCTCCTCCCTTATCTTCCCTCAATGTGACCTCTTATCATGACTCGGGGCTCAACTCTCAAGCACGTTAGGATTTCATGTATCGGGAACTCCCGATATGATTAGATCTATGGTCCATGATCTTCCTTCGATCGAAGGCTATGATCAAGTCATGATTCCGCGTTGTGCAACTTTGTAGGTTGGTTCACCTCTATTCTCTCGATCCCCGATTTCAAAAAATCTGAAATCTGGGCCCCACTCACATCGGATCAACGGTCCACAACCCATGTGATCCAAAGGTCCTACTTTCTCCTTCGTGTTTTGGGTAGTTGGAAGACTGCGCACCTCCCTTGTCCTGATTCTCGATTCTGCAATGGTGTTACCCATGATTTTGGTTATCATGATGATGTATTAATGATGGTGTACTCAGGATCTTCATTAGAACTTTCTCCTGAGAAAGGTTACCTTCATCTCTTTCCAAAAATCACATTTTTTGAGAACTGTTCGCAGGCTGCTAGTATATTTGTCTGCGAGAATGCATGATTCTTGCAGGCTGCCTTAAGCCAGGGTGCGAGAAGTTCAAACTGTGTTGAACTGCTAGGGTGCGAACTCTTTCTTAAGCAAGGAAAAAGATGAATTCTCGAAGTTTCTAGAAGGGAATCTTCTAGAAGGATGAGATGTCATTCGAATGGTTATCCTAGTACTGAATTCCCTGATATTTTGGGATCATTCTTATCCAAGTAACCAATTCATTCTCTCTTATATATTGAGTGAATTCTCATGGAAAAGGTTAAGCAAACAAGGTTAAGCAAGACATTGGAGAATTGGTGAAAGATTGTGTGAAGGATTGAAGCTTAAACAACAGGCTAAGAAACTACAACAAAGACATCATAAGAGTTTTGATCTTCTTCATGTAAATGAGCAAGTGTGTGTGTCAAGAGCCAAGGGTCATCGAAAGGAAGTTTGCAACATCAAGGCTCAGGTTGTAATCTTTACTTTCCATCAATAT
The DNA here is from genome assembly GCA_000966675.3 of Picea glauca. NCBI lineage: Eukaryota > Viridiplantae > Streptophyta > Pinopsida > Pinales > Pinaceae > Picea > Picea glauca. The sequence continues at coordinate 103,245 of JZKD02S1677103.1, read as the reverse complement.
GATACAGTAATATGTCCCTTTTCCATAAAGATATCTTCACTTTATTGTATAATTACTTGATCATATACATAGATTAACTGTTGAATATATTGAGTTGTCTTCACTCCGATTGGTTTGAGTTGTCTTGGTTTGGACTGCACAAGAGAATTGGAGCGAAGCTGGAGCAACAAAGACCATAGGAAGCGATTATAAGGTATGTTACTCATTCTTGCCTCCTACTTAATTCAATAGTCAAAATCTAGGGAAAGAGTATTATTTTGTCTTGATTTGTTCTAGATCCAAGTGGATCTAGGGAGATCGGTTTGTGTCTGCACTTATGGATTTATCCAATAACAAAATTGGCGACTCCACTGGGGAACAATCCCATTTTATTTGTGGTTTTTGGTATTTTTCTATGGCCATTTTCTCTTGTTTCACTTTTCTCCTTTCCTATCAATCTCTGAGTCTTCAGGATATCCTGATAGACCCTCTGGGTCCAGAGGTCTTTTCAATTTTTGCTTCATTTTCCAAAAATTTGACTATTTTCAGAGGTTCTCGCACTGCACTTCACTGTATCCTGCGAGAATCCACAGAGTTTGCACTCTGCCTTTAGGTTGCAGTGCGAGGTTCTCGCACTTTGCTCAAGGGCCACCTGCGAGAATGCTTAATTCTCGCACTGTGTAGTATTGCCAGCCTGCAAACCCATTTTTTCAAATTTTTGGATTTGAGTTGTGGCATCTTTAACTACCCAGATCAGTCTAGGTGCCTCATAAGAGTTTCTTGGACCATTGATTGGTGTCTTTCTTGTCTTCGTTTTTGTGCATGAACAGTCTTAGGATTTCAAAGGCTCTTCTTGT
>JZKD02S1677103.1:57177-87928 GCA_000966675.3 Picea glauca | reverse complement strand
TTAGGCATTTGAGTATGGTGTATCTTATACTACTTTAGATTTAATGACATATGCTTGGACATTATTCCTTTTTCCATGTTTCACCTTGGTGGTTTACATTGTGCCCTAGTAAGTGGTATTCCTTGGAAATGGGTTTGCTACTAGGAAATCCCTTGAAGATCCATCATAGCATTCCCAACCATACTTACCACTTTTCATCACTTAACCCCCCCATTTCCTTATATATTGGGATTATAGGGTGTATTGACCCAAGAAGGGGTTGTCCCTCATTCTATGGGAAGAAGTGGATGAAGTCCCAGAGGGATTATTGTTGGTTAAAAAGATAAAATCCTATATATAAACCCTCCAGATGCTTTTCCCAGGAATCCCTCAAGAAAGAAATAAAATGCTTCTCTGTAAGAAAAGGGGGACCCACAAGAATAAATGATAGAATTATTAGGGGTTTAGTTGGAGGATAGGAGGTCTCATGATGCAGACGCACCCTCTGCCTTAGCAAAGCTTCTGCACTGACCTCCCAATCTTAACGGATCGTTCTAACTTCACCTTCAAACTGAAGTGGCTCTTTCGATTCCTTACTGGAATCTTGGTTAAAAATCCAATTCACACGTCCTTCCCTTTTTCCTGTCACAGCTTCTACGTATAACTAGTCTCTTCCCGACCGAAATTTCGGGTTTCGAGGATTCATGATCCCTATTGTCGAGAACCTCAACCTTCTCGATCCCTTGATCTCCGATATCCCGAAATGCCGGAATGGCTTCAACAACGGTTAGTCTCCGTGGCTACCTTTTGGTCCATGTGACCACTATTCCATATGATCACAATCCTAAGTCTTTCGCGATTTCGGGATTTCGAATGCCGAAATGCATTGACCCCTTTGTCCTTAGGATTCCCGATCCTCTGAATCCCGATTTCCCGAAATGGTCTCCTTTTCGGGATTTTCCTTCGAAGACCTAGATTATTGCCATGTGTCCCCTAGAGATGGACGATCCTCATCACTTCGCGGTTTCGGGAACTAAAATTCTTATGGGTTCTTTCCCTCGAAACTCCAAAAATTCCGATTCCCGACCTCCTATATGTTGAAATGACATCAGTCGGCCCCACACCAGAGCTTTCCACCTTATCGAGGTTTCGAACTTCGCGGTTCCGAAATGTGTGTGCCTCCTGTCTTCACGATTCGCGAAACGCCGAATCCAGAAATGTCGATGGCTTCCAATCTCCACCATGTGTCCCAACCGATGGACGGTCCTCGATCATTCGCAATTCCACAAAGTCAAATTTCGATGTTCTCCTGTCCTCTTGAATCCCAAAAATATGACATGCGAAATGTCGACGGGTCCTTGATTATCGCCACCTATCTCAACTAACGGACGATCCTGATTCAGTCTCGAGATTTCATGACTTGCGATTTCCCGATGTTGTAGTTTCTCTGTCAACTTAAAACCCCAGTAGCCGAAGTACCGATGGGTACTTGATCTCTGCCACGTGTCTCCTCAAGATGGATGGTCCAGATCAAAATCGGGGTTTTCACTATAAAGTGACCCGATCTCCTATCCTCTAGACTTTCGATATTCTGAACTCCGATATCTCGATGCCTTTCAGGACCTTCACTCTATCTGCAAGAGTTTAACCCTCGTGCAAATCCATTCAGATCCTACGGCTGATGGGTAACTAGGTGAGGATCCAATGGCTCACGATCTCCTAAGCTTGAAACTCTGGAAACAGACGTAACCTCCTTGCTTCTCTATCAGATCGGACGGCTCGCGGGATTTCTCTAATCCTCTACAAATAATTCTAACCGTTCGTCTCTTCCCTTCGACGACTTAGCAAGTTTGAATCCTTCGGAGGTCTTCCACAACTTCCATCTTTTTAAGAACCTCATGCACGCATTCCTTGCGAAAAACCTTCAAACATTCCGGTGTTGAACACCTTCGACTTCGCGCACTCCTTGCAGTGACAATTCTTCAATAGCTTCTCAGGTTTCAAACCCTGGATTCAAGCTTGGTCTTTGCACACATTGCATGACTCTTGTGCCTAACTACACCTTTGAGGAAAATGAGAACAAAAGTTAACTTATCTGAGCCTTCAGAGATAAGACCTTTGAACCCTTCTGTCAATGCACTCCTTGCGGACAATTCAACTGCACTCCTTGCAGGAACCCTTGCTCAGATAGAGAAACAATTGAAACTCATTTCCTAACTCTTGCTCTCTTAGACTTCAAGAATTTAACAATAAGTCATCCATACACATCATAGAAAAGCAAATGTATAACGAAAAGAGTAAAATTATGAACATACCATTCAGCATACACATACAAGAAAGAACTACAACGCCATGAATCTAAATTAAGACTTCTTCTATTAACTTAATCTCTATACATGGGTGTTTTTCAATTACAGTTTCTTTGTTCCAGCTCTGTATGCTCTCTTTTCTTCCTCTTTGGTAGTGTTCTTCACTACTCTGCTCTCAATTGGCATCCTCCTTCTCTGTTACAATTACACAATGAGGGTGTCTATAGCCGTTTTCCCTCCACTCCTAAAACTGTCTAACCAGAGAATTCAAAGCTACCTACTAACATAAATTCCTTCTACCTACTATGGACGAGAGTGGATCGCTCAAGGTCCTTTACAATATATAAGTACGCCTCTCCTTAACTGTTAAATTTATATTTGGCACATCTATTTTTAAAAGTTTTTAAACAATTTATCATGTGTCTAAATGTGTTGGCGCTTGCCCCACGCTCGCTTGACATTGGCGATGCTCCTGCATCATACTCCCTCACTTGAAAATTTTCATGGGCTCCTGTCCATGAGCTCTCGCACGGTCTATCTATGCTTCTGAATCTCTACTTCATTCTCCCAGCTGGCATCTTCAACTGGATGCCCCTTCCACTTGACCAAGTATTCAAAGTATTGTTTTCTTTTGGTCTTCTTGCTAATTCTTTTGTCTAGTATGCTTTCCATCTGTGGCTTCTCTGCAACAGGCATATGCTTTGTCCACTAGATCTCTGGTTGTTCATCACTTGTTCTTGCTTCCCCAGTTTTGTATGGGTACAAATCTGAGACATTGAATATCGGAGAAATTCTGATCCCATCGCGTAATTCAATCTCATAAGCATTTGCCCCAAATTTCTTCAAGACCTTACATGGTTCGATCTTCTTCATCTTCAGTTTGTTATATGTCCCCTTCGGGAACCTTTCCTTTCTCAGATGTGCCAGAATCAAATCACCAACCTCAAACTGAAGTTGTCTCCTGTGTTGATCTGCTCTTTGTTTATACTCCTGGCTCGAGTTCTGTAAACGCTCCTTCACCTAGTTGTGAAGTTCTTTCATCGCTTCTGCGAAATCTTCTGCACTAGCGCTCCTAGTCGAAATATGTTCTGAATCCCTCAGTTCAGAAATTCCTCTCGACTGCATTACATAAACAATTTGAAATGGAATTTTTCCTGTGCTTCTGTTAACTGATTCATTATAAGCAAACTCTGCCTCTGGTAATATGTTGTCCCATTGGCTGTGGTGTTCTGTCACCAAGCTCCTCAGCAAGTATCCTAAACTCCTATTTACCACTTATGTCTATCCATCCGTCTGAGGATGATAAGCTGAACTGAACGACAATTTAGTTCCCAGTTTCTTCCATAAGGTTCTCCAAAAGTGTCCCACGAATTTAGTGTCTCGATCCGAAACTATGCTCCTTGGTAAGCCGTGAAGTCGAATGACTTCTTTGAAAAACAGATTCGCAATGTGAGTTGCGTCACTAGTTTTTTGACATGGAATAAAGTGTTCCATTTTGGAAAATCTATCCACCACCACAAAGATTGAGTCAAGCCCTCTTTGTGTTCTTGGCAACCCCAATATGAAATCCATGTTGACTGCATCCCACGACCTCTTAGGTATTGGCAATGGTTGATAAAATCCTGCATTTTGTCTCTTTCCTTTTGAATGCTGACAAATTTTTCTTCTGTCCACGAACCTCTTGACATCTGCTCGCATTCCCGGCCAAAAATATGACTCATTCAATTTTGCGAATGTCTTGTTGTGACCAAAGTGCCCGACCAATCCTCCACTGTGTTTCTCCTTCCGCAAATTTTCTCTCATATAGCATTTTGGAATACAAAGTTGATTACCTTTAAACATCAATCCTTCCTGGATTATGTATTCTGTCCATTGGCTTCTATCTCTGAGAATTGGATTCTCAGCTACTTCATATGCCTTCTTAAAATCTGGATCATCTATTTACATGCCCCTAAGGTCATCAAAACCCATTGTTTTAACTCTGAATTCCTGCAACAACAAACATTTCCTGCTCAAAGCATCAGCAACCTTGTTAGCAGTTCCAGAAATATGCTTAGTTACAAAAGTAAAGTTCTGCATGTATTCAACCCATTTTACATGTCTTTGATTCAACTTTTCCTGTCGAGTCACAAACTACAGTGCATGATTGTCACTGTATAAGACAAACTCCTTCGGAATCAAATAGTGTCTCCACTTCTTCAATGCCTGAATGATAGCATAGAACTCCTTATCATATGTGGAGTACTTCACCTTCGCTTCATTCAGCTTCTTGCTGAATTATGCTATCGGCATGTCTTCTTGACTCAAAACTACCCCTATTTCAAATCCACTTGCATCGCATTTCACTTGAAATGTCTTTTGGAAATCCGGCAACACCAGAATTGGTTGTTCCGTAATCTTCCTCTTCAACAGATTAAAACTCTTCTCAGCCTCTTCTGTCCAATGAAAAGACTTGTGTTTTTTCTTCACTATGTCCATCATTGGTGCACTAATTCCACTGAAATTCTTGATGAAATTCCTGTAGAAACTAGCCAATCCGTGAAAACTTCTCACCTCAAATATGCTCTTTAGTGATGGCCAATTCTTGATCACTTCCACCTTATCTGGATCCATCCTCAATTTATCTACAGAATTAACAAAGCCCAAATAGATGAGTTATGTCTTCATGAATGATGATTTCTTCATGTTTATCAGCAGCTTCTCTTGCTGTAATCTCTTCATCACTGTAGCTAAGTGTTTTAGATGCCCTGCCTTTGTTTTACTGAAGATCAGTATATCATCCAGATACACAATGACAAATTCTCTGATGAACTCCTTCTGGACTTCGTTCATAAACCTCATGAAGGTACTTGGTGCATTTGTTAAACCAAACGGCATAACAAGCCATTCATACAACCCTTCGTTAGTCTTGAAGGATGTTTTCCATTCATCACCTTCCCTCATACGAATCTGGTGATATCCACTTTTCAAATCAATCTTCGAAAAAAAAAAATCTCCACTTAAGCAATCCATCAGATCATCCATCCTTGGAAATGGAAATATATACCTAATGGTTATCTTGTTAATTGCCCTTGAATCAGTACACATCCTCCAACCTCCGTATTTCTTTGGAATAAGTATTGTCGGAACGGCACATGGACTCAAGCTTTCTCTAACCAACCCCTTGTCCAACAAATCCTGGACTTGTCTTTTGACCTCTTCATTCTCCTATGGCGTTAATCTGTACACTTCTTTGTTTGGTAAACTGGCTCCAGGTATGAGATCAATATGATGACTCACACTTCTGATTGGTGGTAATGAACGAGGTAGTTCATCCACTACTATGCCAGTGAACTCTTCCAACAGTTCCTGAACCTCTTCTGGTAAATCATCTATCCTTGTGCTGGTTAAAAAAATCATTGGCTTCCTGACCACAATGAATTGTGGTTCCTCCTTCTTCTTGACCTCATTGAGTTCCTTCCCACTCATGAGAAGTATAGTTTTACTTACTTCCAGCTTCACTTCCCTATCTTTGATTGGAAGCAACATGTGAGTTCTCCCATTATTTTCTAGGGTATATGTGTTCATCCTCCCATCATGAATCACATTTCTATCATATTATCACGGTTTACCCAGCAATAAATGACAAACATCCATGGGAATAACATTGTAGAGTATCTTATCATTATATCCTCCTATCTTAAATTCAACTAAACATTGTTTAGTGACACTTACCTGATGTCCCTTTTGTAGCCATGAAACCCTATATGGACTTGGATGTTCAATCGTCTCCAGCTCCAGCTTTTCTACCATCTCCGTTGAAATGAGATTATTCGTGCTACCACTGTCCACAATGGACTTGCATACCCTGTCCTTGGTTTTGCAAGCAGTCCGAAAAAGTCTGTTTCTTTGGGCTGAACTCTCCACTTCCTTCTCTGGTGTCAAAAGAACTTTTCGCATCATCAACGATCTTCCACCTTCAGCATCTTCTGCCTCAACATTTTGCCTCTGTGCTTCGGCAATGTGAGTCTCTCCACTCTCTTTCTTCTTATTTGGACATTCATAAGATTTGTGTCCATTCTTTCCACACGTGAAGCACTTTATTACTCCACCTCTTCCTCTTCCTCTACCTGTAGTACGAGGAAAAATATTACTATCAGCATAATCTCCTCTTTGTTCAGTATGCTGCCCTCTTTGTTCAGCATATTTCCCTCACTGTGAGGTTCCACCTCTTTCAGTTCGAGCCTGAGGTTTCTTCCAGTCCTCCTTGGGTTTCTGTTTTTTATCTTGGACAACTGATTTGCCCCTGGCTTGACTTCTGCCTCAGCCTCTTTGACCCTGCTTTTGGCTCAACTTCTCTTCATCTTTTAGAGCCATCTGATAAGCATCTTCCACCGTTCGGATGGTTACCATGCTCATCTCATCCTAAATGTCATATCTCATGCCATTCATGTACCTGGAAACCTTTTCATCATCGCTTTCCCGATGACCTTCCCTGATGTTCAGCTTGTAGAATTCTTCAGTGTATTCTTTCACTGTCATCAACTTCTGTCTCAGGTTTTGCATTCTCCTGAACAGAGTAATTTGATAATCTTTGGGGATGAATTTTCCCTTCATCTTTGCAATCATCCTATCCCAACTCTTGATTTTATGCTTGCCTTTGCAGCGTCTGTCAGCTTGCAGTTCATCCCACCACAATGTTGCATGTCCTTTCAATCTTGTGACAGCATGTTTGACCTTCTTGTCTTCCTCGACATCTTCATAGTCGAAATAAGTGTCCAGAGCTCTAATCCAGTCTAGAAGCTCTTCAGCGTCTAGGTTTCCTTCATAAACTGGGATGTCCATTTTTTCCCTGGCACCCATCCTTGCGACAGCTCTAATCAAGCGTTCATTTGCGACATCTTCCGCTAAAACTTCTTCTTCTTCATGTTCAAATTCATTTTCACTTTCAGAATCACTAAGATCCCCAATATCGACTGTGCATCTCTGTTTTGTCTCCATGTCCTCAAATCTGGCGTGTAAATCACGCATTTATCTTTCCATGGATGGGTCAGGCATCTACCTACCTCTTCTTCTTGGTATTTCCCTTTCCTCTGGAGGATCAGGTGTTTGCATGTCCCTTCTTCTTGGCGGCATGGTGAATTTTCCTTTTCCTTGCTACAGAAAGCAAAGAACCCTTTCTGGGCTTTGATACCAAACCTGACGCAGACGCACCCTCTGCCTCAGCAAATCTTCTGCGCTGACCTCCCAGTCTTAACAGATCGTTCTAACTTCACCTTCGAACCAAAGTGGATCTTTCGATTCCTTACTGGAATCTCGGTTAAAAACCCAATTCACAGGTACTTCCCTTTTTCCTGTCACAGTTTCTGCATATACCTGGTCTCTTCTCGACCGAAATTTCGGGTTTCGGGGATCTGCAATCCCTGTTGTCGAGAACCTCAACCTTCTTGATCCCCCAATCTCCGATATCCTGAAATGTCGGAACGACTTCAACAACAGTTAGTCTCCATGGCTTCCTTTTGGTCCATGTGACCACTATTCCATATGATCACAATCCTAAGTCTTTCGCGATTTTGGGCTTTCGAATGCCGAAACACATGGACCCCTTTGTCCTTAGGATTCTCGATCCTCTGAATCCCGATTTCCTGAAATGGTCTCCTTTTCAGGATTTTCCTTCGAAGACCTAGATTATTGCCACGCGTCCCCTAGAGATGGACGGTCCTCATCACTTCGCGGTTTCAGGAACTAAAATGATTATGGGTTCTTTCCCTCGGAACTCCCGAAATTCTGATTCCCAACCTCCTATATGTTGAAATCACATCAGTCGACCCCACACCAGATCTTTCCACCTTATCAGGGTTTCGAAATTCACGGTTCTGAAATGTGTGTGCCTCCTGTCTTCAAGATTCGCGAAACGTCGAATCCTGAAATGCCGATGGCTTCCGATCATCACCACGTGTCCCAACCGATGGGAATTCCTTGATCATTCGCGATTTCATGAAGTCAAATGTCGATGTTCTCCTGTCCTCCTGAATCCCGAAAATCCAACATGTGAAATGCCAACAGGTCCTTGATTATCGCCACCTGCCTCAACTAACGAACGGTCTCGATTCAGTCTCAGGATTTCGCGACTTGTGATTTCTCGATGTTGTAGTTTCTCTTCCAACTTAAAACCCCGGTAACCGAAGTACCGATGGGTTCTTGATCTCCGCCACGTGTCTCCTCAAGATGGACGGTCCAGATCAAAATCAGGGTTTTCACTATAAAGTGACCCGATCTCCTGTCCTCTAGACTTCTGATATTCCGAACTCCAATATCCCGATGCCTTTCGGGACCTTTGCTCTACCTGCAAGAGTTTAACCCTTGTACAACTCTAGTCAGATCCTACGGCTAACGGGTAACTAGGTGAGGATCCAATGTCTCACGATCTCCTGAGCTTGAAACTCTAGAAATAGTCGTAACCTCCTTGCTTCTCTATCAGATCGGACGACTGGCAGGATTTCTCTAATCCTCTACAAAGATTTCTGACCGTTCATCTCTTCCCTTCGACGACTTAGTAGGTTCAAATCCTTCGGAGGTCTTCCACGACTTCCAGCCTTTCAAGAACCTCCTGCACACATTCCTTGCAGCAAACCTTCAAACATTCCAATGTTGAACACCTTCGACTCCGCGCACTCCTTGCAGCGACAATTCTTCAATAGCTTCTCAGGTTTCAAACCCTGGATTCAAGCTTGGTATGTGCACACATTGCACGACTCCTGTGCCTAACTGCACCTTTGAGGAAAATGAGAACAAAAGTTAACTTATCTGAGCCTTCAGAGATAATACCTCTGAACCCTTCTGTCAATGCACTCCTTGCAGACAATTCAACTGCACTCCCCTCGCTCAGATAGAGAAACAATTGAAACTCATTTCCTAACTCTTTCTCTCTCAGACTTCAAGCATTTAACAAGAAATCATCCATACACAACATAGAAAAGCAAATGTATAATGGAAAGAGTAAAATTATGAACATACCATTCAACATACACATACAAGAAACAACTACAACGCCATGAATCTAAATTAAGACTTCTTCTATTAACTTAATCTCTATACATGGGTGTTTTTCAATTACAGTTTCTCTATTCCAGCTCTGTATGCTCTCTTTTCTTCCTCTTTGGTAATGTTCTTCACTACTCTGCTCTCAATTGGCATCCTCCTTCTTTGTTACAATTACACAATGAGGGTGTCTATATCTGTTTTCCCTCCACTCCTAAAACTGTCTAATCAGAGAATTCAAAGATACCTACTAACATAAATGCCTTATACCTACTTTGGACGAGAGCGGATCGCTCAAGGTCCTTTACAATATATAAGTATGCCTCTCCTTAACTGTTACATTTATATTTGGCGCATCTATTTTTAAAAGTTTTTAAACAATTTATCATGTGTCTAAATGTGTTGGTGCTTGCCCCACGCTCGCTTGACATTGGCGATGCTCATGCATCATATCATCACGAGCCATCTTATCATGATCATGCATATCTAGTGGTATGATGTTTCCATCATCTGGTCACCAAGCCATGGTAATGACTTTCAGTTGCATGGCTAAGAGAAAGGAGGTCTCATCACGAGCCAACCTTTTCATTTCCACAAGGTATTTTTTAGTGACACGGTCATTATCTGGACACCACGTCAAGAAAATTCCCTTCAACTCGTCCTTTAAAACATGAAATAAATGAATAATGGCAAGAGAATGGGCTTGGAAAAAGTGAATTGCAAACAAAGGTGCCACGCACCCTCTACAAAGGAACCCATGAATGAGACACTACAACCCCTTGTATGTCATGAACCCCATGCCTAGTGAGTATTTATCCTTAATCACTTCATCCACTTCACATGGCTTAGAGAGGGATCACTTGGGAAACACTCCCTGACCTAGGAAATATCTACCCAATAGGACACCTCGTCAACCCTCCTATATCCAAGCTTGGCAAGTCGCATAATGTCTTTGAGAACTTACTTGTTTGACATGGTAATGTTTGATGCACATGCTTAGGTGGTTCATTTATTGGTTTGTTTTACTCATCATGATATTTTTACTTGAGATCCTTGGAGGGTGTGCTTATTTGTCTTTGCAGAACCTAGTTGGTGGACATTTTTGGAGGAACAATCCTAGCTTAGGCTTCCATGGGGTTTGAATCCCACAAGTTGGATGCCAAGGGCCCACATTCTGTATGAGAGAGATGAACCTTTGGAGGCCTAGAATGTGACTTGAGAGACCTAACCTAGCCCCTGCATGCCAAACATTTTTCCTAGGAGAGGCAAAACGCCATCCTTAGAGGCATGAAGTCACCTTAAAGGGCTAGGGTTTGGTGGTGAGGTTATCGCTCATTGACACATGGACATTTTGAGGAATATGAGGCCTTGAACATGAGGATATGTCCTACATGATTTACATGTGGCATTTGGAGGCATAGCTACGCTTCTCCAACACCAACAACTTGCTCCTAGTGTCAAAACTTCCCCTAAAGGGGTGACGTCACCTTAAGTTAGGGTTTCCTTTTTGTGTAAAAGAAAATTTAAAATGAATTGTTTAATATTATTTGTGTAAAGGGGAAATATTAGGGTTGTTGACCCCTAATATTTTGGTTTACACTAAAATTATGTGGACAAACTATCTTAGTGACATTTTGTATAAATAGAGATCATAAGATCTCATTTTAAATCATAACTCTCCCATCTTGGAGAGGTACTTAGACTGAAATTTTTCGCTATCTTTAGATATTTATCTCTTTTTCTCTTTTGTATGGCTGCTTTCTTGGTTATTTGGTTGATGGAAGTGATTTTCTAGCCTTGGAAGGCTCTTCTTTGCTATTGTGGTGGTTTATCTTAGCATTTTCCTTGAGTTGGTATGGTTTTTTTTCATTGTATTATCATTTGGTTTCAAGACAAGGTTATTTTTATGGGTCTAGGTGGGAAGTATAATGGAATACACCCCCACCTTAGCCTCCATCACTTTATGCTTATTTTTTTATTGATTTAACAAGGGTTTGCTAATAGAAGTATAAGTGCATACACCCTCTTAGCCTAAACCCTAGCTAGGGATACTTTCCTTGGGGAGTAAGAGGATTTACACCCCCAAGGAGGTAGTACCTTTAGCTCTTTATTTTCTTGAATCCATTAACTGAATCATTAAAGGCACTATTCATCGCTTGTTGCATTGGAGATATAAAATTGTTGCTTTGGGAAACATGAAATTTCATGATTTTGAAGTTCCCAGTGGAATCAAATCTATGCTATAAATGATTTCTTGAGCCACTAGGGAGTTTCATTTCTCCAAGTATTTCTTGATGTTGATGCAAATTTAACCTACATCCATTAGGGCTATAGAAAAACCTAACCAAACTCTTCAATAACTCCTAATTTAACCATTGAAAATTGCCTAAAATCTACCCACATGATCTACTAAGTACAACGCATCTTTTGAAAAGTTTTGAGAAAGTTTTAGCGGTTAAATATCTTGTTGTAATAACAATTTGGTTACATACATAAGGCTGATAAATATCACTGTAGTTATATTTTTATGACAGCCTTGCTTTTTGTGCTAAAGTCTTGTTCTATCATTGTTGAGCTTAACTAGTTTTTATTAACTTGTCTCGTGTTTATTCAATTGGAATTTTAGAACTTATATTGCAGCCTTTATTATCTCTTATGTTTTGATATACATAATTTATTATTTATGTAATTAGGGACAAATATATTAACTTGATTTTCCACCTTAAATTATTATATGCAAGTGTAGCTTTTCTTATGTCTCGGGAAGGTACAAACACCCTTTGCAAGCATACAAAGACTAAATTTAAACCACTTGGATACAAGTCGTCAAAGCCATATTTCATCTTCCATCACTGACCTTTAGTGGGATACTTCTCTTCTTTTCCTTCCATACATCTCAATCCCCCCAAGTTCATCGGGATTGCCTCCCTAGAGTGCCCTAGTCACCCTTGAAGTGTGGGACCTATATCGAGGTGACATTGGGTATAATCTCCCTTAGTTGTTACCATTTTGGTGGTTGGGTCAAGATTTTTCCAACCTGCAACTTGTGCGATAACAAACTCATAAACCACCATTAGGAAAATTCCTATTTTTTATCTACCATTAGGCCAATTCCTATTTTTTATCCACCATTAGGCAAATTCCTATTTTTTAGGAGAGAACTCCTATTTCCTTAATTTTAGGAGATATTTCCTATTTCATGGATATAGAACACACTTTAGTAAGAATATTAGCCTCCTAGGGAAGTGTGAATTACCCATCTAATACTTGGAGTTAACTCACTTCACTTATTTAGTGACTTTCCATAATTAGCAGATTCTCACTCAGTTAGGACTTTAGTTCCATTCTTGGACTCTAGTCTTATTCTAGGAGAGTTTTTCTATTATGGAATGCATGTTGACTTCATGTAGAGTTATCACTAAGTTCACACCTATATTTTTTACCTTTTCTTATTATTAGCAAGTTTTGACTTTAGTTAATTGTTGCTATTGGGAGAAGTTACTTTTTTACTTGAGCATGCACATGGAAATACCAACCTAGTGCACATTACTCCTCGTGTGGAGAGTCCTATATATTGTACTCATTATCAAGGATTAATACATTGTGATTAGAGTTGGTTTCTTAGTCTCATATGTGTGAAGATTGATTGTATTTTTCTCTCTCCTCTCTCTCTTTTGCAATTACCTAGTGTAGTATTTCCTTCTCACAATTAGGTCTTAGATTGTGGTTTAATCCTACAGATTCTTGCCCAATAATTATGATCTTAAAATGAGCTTGTGGAATGGGAGCCTATGTTTATGCTAGTGCGTGGTCGCATGGGTCATACGACCTTGCCCTTGATGGTTAGGGGCTAGGTGTGCCCGTAACTATCCTACATTTTGCACGGTTCACGTGGTTGCATCCGGTGCTAAGTTTTTACGCTTAAATATGTGTGTGGGATAGGTTGAGCCAACAAGGGTGTGTTTTGTAGATGCAGAGACAACAAGCTTGAAGGGGGGACTTCCAGGAAGCCTATCTTCTTCAATTTTTGGCCAAATGAGGTGTCAAAAAAGCCCAGCGAGGGGTTTTTGGACGTTCTAAAGCCATTGGAGCAGTCTATTTGGAATTTTGATCTTTGTAAAGAACTTTGAACAAATAATACAAATGATCCATTGAAATTTGGACCAAGAGATGTAGCCCAAGAGAGGGGTGAACTCCTTTGTCATTTGTTGTGTTATGTGTTTTATGTTCACTGTTTTTGATTCTTTTTATATGCATCTTGAATGAGTAAATCCTATTAAAGTTGTGTTGCAAAGTTTATCCATTTTCATTTTAACACATAAAATTTAACTTGCAAATATTTTCAAGAATACAAGTCTTCTTCATTTTTAGATCAAATTATGGCAAATAAATAGACAAATTCTTTATAAGGGTATTTCAAAGAACACACCTCTATATGGGTGAAATTTTCATAGTATTCTAACGACTTCAAAAGGTAATTGTCTAAGATTTTAGTCCCTCAATGGTTGGACTTTAAAAAGACTTATGCTTCTGAACTTATTAATATTGTAGTAGGATCAAGGAGCCTAAGAATCCTTCTAAATATTGTGGGTTCCATATAAATAGGAGTCTTCCCCTACAATTGAATAATTCTCTTTTCGTTGTTGAAGTTGTCAACACACCATAGATTAATCTCCTTAAAATTTAATACCTCTGGCATACAACTTGCCAATGTTATTCTAGAAGTCCAGACCTTGTTTGAATTCCTTTCTTCAAGAGGGAGTGTTGTATACCATTTAAATGCCTTAGAACATTTAAATGTGTGGTCTTCTCTTCCTAATGTATTTACAGTGTCGCCACAATAGAGCTCTTTTTCTTTATTGGGCATATTTGGAAAAATATTATTAGAATGAAAAGGTGGTGGTCATGTCGTAATAAGAATTTCCAATGAGGATTTTGATTCATTCACTAAATTCTTCCACGTACTTACTTAATATCACACGTTGTAGCTTTAATTTTAACTGCGTGATTTGATTTGGCTTTAAGGTGGGGAAATTATGAGAACAGTGACATTAAAATGGTTTTAATTCATCTCATGGGATAACTGATATGGCATTACGATCATTAATTTTGTAGGGAAATGGGATTGTGCACCGATATGTATGGAAAGAATTTTAAGTATAGAGGTGTGAAATGAGTAATGGGGAGTGAACAATGATGATAGTGAGACTGTGGGATTATGGGATTGTAGGATGCAGGGTATGGAAGAACATATATAATGGAGTTATGCATTCGCAATTTGAAAATACTCTAAGTACTAAAAGAAAGATCCAATTGTATGATGTAGGTGAAATCGGGTCATTTTGGAGTAAGCGGGATGCGAGTTTGTGGGGTTGCAGGTTTGTGGTCTTTTGGAACATTGCTTACCCCCACAATAGGACCCCCGTAAAAAAATGGCTAAGTATGGAGAAAAGGAAAAGAAATTACTTGTGTATTGATGTTTTGGAGACTTGTGGGATTATTGGTTTGTAGTGTTATGGAAATTATGGGTAAGGTTAACACAACCTGAAAAAAGAAAGTGAAAATAAAAAATGGCTAAGTGTAGGATATACAAGAGAGGGAAAACGACATAAAAAGGACTAAAACTTTGATGACTGGAAAAAGTGATCAACAACTAGCTCCAACTATGGGGCAGTAACCCCTTATGGGTTGTTGAGAATCCAAAAGATCTTTTCCATTGGGAAATGGAGTCGAGAAGAAGAAAAAATGGATAAAAGATGTAGTTCTTAACCTTGTACAATTATTTATTGCAAACATATTCTCAATAAAAGTAGAAAAGATACAATGGGACACACACATTACACAGATATTTTACCCTAGAAACCCAAACCAAGAAAACCAACAACTTGTTTAGAGTCACACATCTGTTCTTTTGTTCATTATATCTTCATTTTTTACAATACAATACATATATATATAGGATCTTGCAAAATCCAAAACCCTAATCCATTGAAATGGATTAGTCAACAACCTTAATTCCTTAACCGGAATTGGAAAACCATCGGCAAAAACCATGTGCTATAAAATGTCAAAAACATACCCAAAAAACACCAAAAAGAAAAATTTCAAGGGTGTTTCCCCCAAACCTCCACGCAGGGGGGATCCTACCCCCCTCTAATCCCCCCACGCACTCGGCACAATGCAAACACTAAATCTAGTCGTGTAAAGAATATAACACATACCCAACAAAAGATAAGTACAAGGAGAAATAAGAAGAACACAAGTCTATGTACAAAAGAAAAAATTTTGAACTATATGAAGAAATGCTTGAGGTATTTTCCATTCATAGGCAATGCTTGTATTGTTTCATCCATATTTTTCAACATATAAGAATTGAACTCCAAAATATTTTCAATATGATATGACTCTATCCACAAAGCTTCAAATTTAGTATGAAAAGATGGCTTGTCTTTTTCTTTGTTCCATAGTAGTACCAGTTGATCCCTTTGAAAATATTTAAAGGTAGTGCCTTGATCAAAAATTTTATTTACTATTTCTTGTCTTATCCTCATATATGTAAAATATTTTGTTATTTGTTCTTCTAATTGTATTAGTTGATTGTATCGAGCCTGCAGAGGAGAATCTTCTTCAATGTCTTTAGTTTTGGTTTCCCTAGCTAGCGTGTTCAACTCTATATTTATAGGAATTATAGATTCCTTCCCATATACCAATGTATAAGGTGATTGTTTAGTACTTTTCTTTGGGGTAAGTTGACTTTCCCAAAGAGCATCCACTAGATTTTTGTGCCAGTTTCTTTGATTCTCATAAATTATCTTCTTGAGGACTTGGATCAAAGTCTTATTGGTTCATTCATCCATGCCATTTCCTTGAGGATAATAGTTAGATGATTGCCCCATCATAATACCATAATCTCCACAAAATTCTGTGAATTTAGACCCAATAAAAATTGATCCATTGCCTATGATAAGTTTTTTGTGAACACCAAACCTAGCAAGAATATTATCCTTCAAAAATGTGATCATTATCAATGAGAATGTATGAATGTCCTTTTCTATATTTTGGATTTATTGTACCTATGACATCCAAACCCCATTGTGAAAATGGTTCTTCTACCGACATGGGATTTAAGGGTGTTGTTTCTCTCTTCATCTTTCCAGAAATTTTTTGACATGGAATGCATTTTCTGGTCATCGAATATGCATCTCTAAACATAGTTGGCTAATAATAACCTAGTCTGATAATTTTGTATGATTTCACCATTGGGGCAAAGTGGCCTCGACACATTCCTCTATGAAATTATTCTAGTATATGTTGGGATTTCAAATTATCTAAACATATTAGCAGGATTCCATCAAGATTTATTCAAAAAAGGATTCCATATACTAGCACATATTGATTAGTCTTGATTTTCAAAGATCTTCTTTCTTTAGAAGACATTTCAATAGGAAATTGTCCACATTTCAATTATAAGATAATATCTTTATACCATTTATATTTTTCCAAGGATGAATCTTGTATGATAATATGGGGGGAATTAACAACTTCAATACCAGTCATTAGTTTGCATAATCCTTGTCCTTTTACAACCTTGAGAGGTTTAACTTCTACATCATATTCTTGGATCTTTTCCAACCAATTTTCCCATATTCCTTTTCTGAATTGTTGATTGAGCGGAATTTTAATAGGGGAATGTGGAACATAATCTATTACATTGGAAAATAGAATATAAGTTATAAAATGAGCAATTTCCTTGACCAGAGAATAAGCTTATTTTTCTATTTTTGAATAGTTTAGTTCGTAATCATGAAGAGTTTTACTCATAAAGGAAATTGGAAGTTCTTCCCCCTTTAGATTCTTTTGAATGAGATAGAAGAAATGGTTTCTTCTTAAGAAAATGAATACAATGTGAAGTCTCTTTCAAAGTATGGGATAATGAGAATCAGAGCAGTTGTAATTGCATGTTTGATATTAGTGAAATCCTTTTGAATTTTTGGAGTCCATTCAAACCTATGATCCTTCTTCAACAATTTGTTGATTGGTTTTATAATTGTGGCATGGTATGGAACAAACCTTCGTACAAAAAATTTATTTCCAACAAAACATTTCACTCCCTTTCAAGACATGGGAGGATTCAGGCCATGTGTTTCCTTAATTCTTTCAGGATCAATGTAAACTCCTTCCTTACTCACAATGTGACCAAGGATCTTTCTCTCTTATATTGAAAATAGACACTTCTTTGGATTCAAGGATATGCCATACATCCTGCAAAGTTCAAAGACTTGTCTGATATGTTTGAAATTTTGTTCTCTTAATTTCAAAGGAACTGTTAAGTCATCCTGATAATCTTCCATAAACTTCCCAATTAGATCATTAAAATCATGATCCATTCCTCTTTTAAAAGTTGCACTAACATTTTTCATCACAAATTGAATGTGAACATAAGCATATGTCCCCCATGGTGTAAAACATAATTTCTTTGACTTGTCTTTCTCAGCAACAAGTACTTGGTTGTGCCCATAAAATCCATCCAACATTGACATTAATGTAGAATTAGTAACTTGTTGAAACAAGGATTCCATATTTGGGAGAGGATAATTATCTTTGAAACTTGCTTTGTTTAGATCCTGGAATTCCACAAAAATCCTAATCTCACCATTCTTTTTCTGGACTACCACTAGATTTGATAACCATTCTAAATGTCGGATTGAAAAAATTATACCATATTTTTTCAACTTTTCTAATTCTATCTTCAACAAAGGATTTAATTTTGGATTAATTAACCTCAATTTATGTCTGAAAGGTTTGGCACCTTCTCTGAGAGGAATGGTGTGTTGAAACATAGATTTATCATACTCCTTCAAGTCATCATAAGTCTAGGCAAAAACATATTTAAAATATTTTAAAAGGAGGGTGTACTTTATGACCTCTTCATTAGTACAATTGGTACCCAAATTTAAATAATGTGTTGCTTTAAATGTCCCTATATTTATCTTCTGAGTTTATTGGACTTTTATGAGGGATCATTCTTTTTTCACATTCTTATTCTTTGTCTGGACATCTCTTGCGAAAATATATGCCATACTGACACAACTCTATTGAATAAGGTTAGCATTAATTTCATGAGTTTCTGCTTTTTGAAAAATCTAACTTTCAATTATTTCTTTAACTGGATCGATTGGTGATGAATCTACCAAGAATTTTGAGATATGTTCATTATTCTCCTATACATGCCAATGGTCTTTATTATCTGGGATAGATGGAAGAAAAACTTTCTTTACATGAAACATGTTGGGATTTTGAGAATTATTATATGTAAACAGAGAGGATGCTATTGCTAATGAATCTATTTTTTTATTCTTTTCTCTAGGGGAAAAGGTTATATTCAAGGAATTAAATGAATCAGTAATTTCCCAAATTTTCTTTGCATAATGCTTCAATTTTTATTTTTTGATTTTCTACCTTTTCTTGATATGATTGATAACCAGTTCTGAGTCTCTAGTCACCACCAAATATTTGACTTGCATTTGAATTGTCGAAGTCAATCCATGAATTAGTGCTTCATACTCCACTTCATTATTGGTACAAGGGAACTCAAGTTTAATTGCGTGTGAATGAATGCATTATTGAGGTATTTTAAAAAATATACCAACTCCAATACCAAATTTAGAATACGCACCATCAAATGACATTTTCCAAAAACCCTGAAAAATGCTTTCTTCATTTTGCTTGAGGAGATTCATTTATTCTGTGTTAAAAACAACATAATTCCCAATTCTCACATCAATATAGTTTTGGAACATCTCAATTTATTTTTTTCAAATGAGGTGGAATTTCTTTTTTCCCAAGGTACTTTGGTCATTGTTCCATATTTATTTGGGAGCATCATACAACTCCCATCATTCATTATATATCCCTCCATCATTGTGAACCAATACTGACCAAATACAACGCCATATGCAGGAGGAAAATATACTACTGTGATAGTAAATACTATTGTGACGTGATGTGAAATGCTTATTCATGCAAAAAAATCCTTGATTTCACCATAAGTTGGAATTTTACTAGAATCTATTGCATAAATAATTTCCCCTAGTTCACAATATTTTGTGCATTCCATTCCAAGAGATTCCATTATAGACAATCACACGATATTGTTGGTGGATTCACTATCAACCAAACAATTATGTAATTTAAGATCATGATTTTCTAATGATATATAAAATGGTTGAATCTTACCTCTTGGTTTTACTAGTGTGTACTATTGCTTTATATTTATGATCGTTGCTTCTATTATTGGATTAGATAGACTTGTATTGTCCAAAATATTCAACATATTTTCTATTTGTTGGGGTATTTTAACCACTTCCATGAATGGTAAAGTGATCCAAAGCCTGGTTAATTCATCAACCACATTATAGTTCATTTGCAATGATGTCTTGGTCTGATTTGGTTGTTGTTTTGCCATCTCTGGATGATTTTTTTTTTCCTTTTCTTTTTCTTGTTGTTCCTTTGTCTTAAATTTATTTTCTTTAGTACTAGTGTGAACAACAGTATCTTGTTGTTTATATTCATAATTTTCTTGTTCATTCAAAATATGAAAAGATGATGATTAACTTTCTTCCATTTGGACTAATTCCAAGATTTGATCTTGATCATTGATGAATTCTTAATCAAATAAGTCATTATTTTGAACAAAATTCTCTTCTTCTATAATTTCTTCCAGCACAACAACATTTGGATTTGGGACTCTGAGTGCTCTTGGTCTGTGATCTTCATTCCTTCTATTTCTATTGTTTCTATATCTTTGATTTTGTTGTGGAACTCTCATATGTTTACGTGGTGGAATGATATTCTCATTTCTCTTGAGTCAGGTTATCTCATTCTCGATTTTTCAAATAGTTTTGATCATCTGAGCAATTTATATTTTTTTTAATTTCCTGAGCAACTTCATAATTATTTCTCACATTAGGGGGATGGCCTTGAAAAATACCTCCCCCAATTCCTAGACCTTTAGTACTCCTTGAACTATATGGTCCTTGGGATGACAATGTTAAACTTGTCATGTCTTTGTACTTTCCCAAGGATAATCTCAATATCAACATCAATGTCTAGTTTGTATTCTTCCATTTTTGTTGCTTTTGGGATTGCTTAATTTAATGTATTTATTTGTGCAAATTTTATGGAATATTTCATGTTTGATGGCATTGCATTCTTATAACATCCAAATACAACAAGGGAATTTAGATGTTGTTTGTTTTTAATTTGATTCGGCGTCTTGAAAAGGGTAAATTAGAATCTCTGATTATTTCACCCTTTTGAATATGGAAATGAGTGAATTGGGTGAGTAAAGTATGATATGAAATTGGATTTTCATATCTGGTCATAAACATATCTTCTATATCATCAAAATAACTAATTGACAAAGCTATGAGAGAAAGATATCAGTCATAAGATGGGCCTATCAAAGTTTGAAGAAAAACTATGACCATTACATCATTGTGTTCGATCAAATGAATGTCACAGATACTAAGGAACCGATCCATATGCTTTTTGGGATCCATAATCACGTCACCTGTAAAAACAAGAAAAATTACTTGAGGAGTAGGCAACTGCTGCTACTCTCCTCTTAAGTTAAGGGGAATAGATCTAGCTATCCTTCTTGGATTTCTTTGTCTTTCATTTATTTCTTCATTAGGAATTTCATTTATTGGTTCTTCTTGATCACCCATGATTGATATGCTCACAACTTCAGATGTTGAATCTTTGACTTCTTGATGAATCTCAATTTTCTTATTTTTACTTCTTGTCAATGGACCTTTGTAATATTCCACCTTTTAAAGATTAATTGTTGTCTTCTTTGTTTCAAGGACATTGTTGTTTCCTCTTATTGAGCAAGATATTCCCACGTTCTTTCAAGTTCTTCACGACTCTTTATTTTTGTTATGGCTAGGTCACACAATTGATGCAGAATACTTCCTTTATCTTCGAGTCCAACTTGTATTTTGGATTGTTTGGGCTCTAGTTAAGTCATTTGAATTCTCGGTCTACAAAACCAACCTTTTGTTTGTTCCCCAGTATGGTCGCCAAAAATGTTGATATAAAACATGGTTTAATATCTTTAATATAACACGACGAGGATAAATCCCCCTACATTTTTAAAGAGGTGGTACTCCTCTATGATCAATATTTCATACTTTACAAAAAGGCTATAAAATACTAAGTTTTCAAAAGATAAATATTCACATGAAAAAGGACACATGAGAGAGGACCAAGACCATTAAGGAAATGAATATTCACAATATGATACAAGACTATAAATTATTGTAAATCATAAGGATAATTTTAAAAGATAACATCATCATAGCATGGTCAAATAACACATCATTGGACAAGATAAGAATCATAGCCTACATTCACAGAGAACTTGACATGATTATTGCATTAAACTCAAAAAAAAATCGATGGACATACATTTGAAGCCTCGTGATTTAAAATCAAAGTTTGAGAAATAATTAATGTAATGCCCCAAATAGTTCTCTAGGGATCCTAAAAAAATATTAAAATGTTTGTAATGAAAATAATAATGTCTAAAAAGTTTACGGAAAAGTAAAAGACATTCGTCCTTTGAAGAGGACTGGGATTGGGCTCCCGTAGACCATGAAATTAAAGAAAGACTTGGAAGACAGAAAAGAAACATAGTCAAGGGTTGGCCTTTGGTTTTCACATATTTATGAAACAATAAAGACTAGGGGATTGCCAACTGACAAAAATCAAATAATGTAATTACTTGACTTACTATGATGGATCGAGGGCTCCCGTTATTTGTTTGTTGGAGTTATCTGTATAGAATTTTCAGTTGGAGGTTTTGTGGTGGTTGTAACTAACTTTGGCTATTATGGCTCAATGATTTTTATCAATGCTTTCTTTAACCATAATTCAATATAGTCCTACATGGGAGAAATCATTGCCTCATGTGTAATCCTTGCATTGAATAATTCTTTCTCAATATCTATAATATCAAAATTGAGTTGGTGCAACGTGTCTTCAACATCTTCATTCTTGTTTACATAGAGAATCAACCATTTTTTTACTTCCTCTTTCAAGTATTCAATTATTTCAATGAACTAATTTTCCCACGAAATGTTTAAGGCATCCATATGTTCTTGTAGTTGATCCTTAGAGAGTAGAATTGAGTCCATTATTAAATGTGGGCCCCTCAACTCTTTTGTCGAATCAACAAGTTTTAGAAATAAATCACCTATTTTTTACATTAATGTTATCACATTCCCCAAGTAATTATTTTAAACATTCAATATTTTTTAACCATTCAACATTAATTTGCCTTAATCTAACTTTTGATGGGAGATTTTGTTCTCTCCTTTGCATGTCATTAATACTAGATATTTTAGAAGAGAATGTACCAACAACTTCCTAGTAGAATTTTTCATTATTATCCAGGTCCTTTTGGAGATATTCTTTGAAATTTGAAATCCTTGGAGAAAGTATAGTAGAACTAGTACCTAGTTCCCATATTTCAAAGATCAAGGAAATTGTTTTCTTGATATTATCTCCAATGTATTGTCTAATGGCTATCAATAATTTTGAAGCACCTCTTATCCTATAACTAGATATGGAATGTCTTCCAAAGTATTGTGTTAGGGATCTAACCTCCCTAACCCCTCACATAGGTAGAATAATATAATTCCATGTAATAAAGGCCAATATTAATAATGCCTAGAAATAAGGAAGAATAAGTCAAATGTAAGAAGACTTAATAGAAGCTTTTGCTTCTAGAAGGATCTTCCTCTAGATTGTTCTTTTGGATAGATATATTTAGTATAAATAGAAGTAGAGGGTATGAGAAATCTTGTCTTGGATATTATTGTAATAGAGCTCTGCTCTGCTGGAGGTTTCCCCCTCGAAGAGGCAAGTGAACATTGCTCCCAATAATCAAAGTGCTCTTTCTAGTGTTATTCTGGTATTATTGTGGTATTGTTTTGGTTATATTATTGTTTCTATGTCATTTCTAGCTAATTATTTCAGTTCTGCATACTATTTTATATCTGGAATACTACAAGTGGTATCAGAGCACCTTCCTCGACAGAAAATTGTGGGTTAATTTTTTTTTCTAGGGTAGAGATGTATTTCGGCGTCTTAAAGCTACAAAGATCTATCGTTACGTGCATAAATCGATAGTTGGGGATTCATACACACAGTAAATACAAGTGGTACTTAAGCGCACATATGTTGGCCACCCTTGTAACCCTTGTTGGTACCCCTTTGAGTGGTAGCGCATCAGACAACACATTATATAATCGGCGTAGATATCTTGAAGCCCTCCATAGATAAATCGATTGGTCGCCTGACTACTATAGTGCCACCGAGAAAATCACTTGGCAAGATACTCTCTAGTACCGGGGTAGTCGGGTAGTACGGATAAGGGCACGGTTTAGCCTCCTTAGTTGGTTCCCTGAGATATTGGGCCGAATACTACTGTTGGACCTCACACGTATATCAGTGAGCTATAGCACAGGGAAAACCCTTTTCTGTAGAACCCTTGAATACCCTAACCCTTGGGACGAAAACAAAAAATAGAACAGACAAGATATATTTTCGCGCAACCGTGTATTTTGCATTCGGGTTGCGGAATTACTACACATTTCTTCATGTTAAGCATTTGGGCATTTCATCATTGTAGTATTCTTTAGGCTGGAGTATAACTCCACAGGAGTAAAAAAAAATAGTGGTCCCTCCAGCACACTTATTTGGGACCTATCCCATTGGGTTCCTCTCTTCTCCCCAATTCCAGTGATACCTATCATTTTTAACCCAATTTGTTTTTGTGGACCTGACTCATTTCTGACACCCTTATTTGGATCCTATCCCTTTGGATCCCCCTTTTCTCCTTGATCACAGTGGTACATATCATTTGACACTCTTTTTCTCTATGGTCCCATACACCCCTCCAAACCCCTTTTGTTTCCCCTATACCATTTTCCTGCTCCTTTGTCCAAATGACTACCACAGGAGCCCAAGACTTCAATGCCTTGATTGCTGACAACCATCATAACAAGGACACCATCAAGCATCTCACTTCCAACATTACCTCCATCAATTCAAATATTGAGATCCTCAAGGATGGATGTTCCCACATCAAATACCTCAAGGAACAATGTTCCCACATCAAATACCTCAAGTAACAATGTTCCTACCTCAAAGACCTCAAAGAACACTTCCTAGGCCCTTCTGTTATAAGATAAATCGGTATATGCGGACACTAACAGATCTCCCTAGATCCACCTGGATCTAGAACAAAACAGGACTAGACATGACGCTTTCCCTAACCAATTATCATTGAATTTACTACCAAAGGAGGAACGAGTGACATACCTTTATATCGCTTCCTTAGGTCTTTGTTGTTCCTATTTCGCGTCGGTGCTCTTGCGATATCAGATCCAAGACAACACAAACCAACCAAAGTGAATATAGTAAAGTATATTCAATGACAACCTATGCATATGATCAAGGAATTATGCAAAAAAATGAGTGATTTTATGGGAAAGGGACATGCCACTGTATTATATTAAATGAAAGTAGAAGATACAACCAAATCACCTTGATGTTGCAAGCTTCCTTTCGGTGGTCCTTTGTTCTAACACACACTCTTGCTCCAAACTTGCATGAAGAAGATCCACTATGGCTTGATGGACAAATTGAGGCCTCAAGCATCAATTCAAACAGGATTCCTCACACAATTCTGAATCTATTCTTTCATCAATTCTCTATTCAATCTTGCTTAACCTCTTCCATGAGAAACCTTTCAATATATAGGAGAAGGAGAGATGGTTAAATGGATGAGGATGATCCCACTAAATTTGAGAAGTCGATAGGATGCCAACCATGTGAATGCCAACTCATTTTATAGAAGATCCTCTTCTAGAACCTTCATAACCTCTTCTTCCTTTTTAGCCTTGAAACAGATTTTCACCCTGCCTATAGAGAAAACTGTGAACTCCTCACAAGCCAAGTATATATCAACCTGCGAGAATCAGGGTTTTCGCACCCTGCACCATATGCAGCCTACGAACTCACTATAAAAATATGTTTTGTAGAGGAAGACAACAGTCACTTTTCTCAGGCAAAAATTCCTTGTGAGAGCCTGAACACATCACTGTAGAGACATCACCAGAGTGACCAAAATAATGTGTAACACCTTCCCAGAACCCTTCCTCTTTTGAACAACCATTTTATCAGGATGACCATGACTCTTCCCATTACCAATTCCCTTATACTACCCACTTTTCCCGAGACCTCTGCCCTCCTAGAATTGAGGTGAAAAAATTTGATGGATCAGATCCTACAGGCTAGGTCACCCAAATGGAACATTATTTATCTTTGCATGGCATTACTTATGATTTAGCCAATCTTTGTTATGGTGTCCTACATATATATATGGAATGATGGAAATGGTCATAATGGAGAAAAAAGGCACGCAAAGGGTATCTTTCTTGGACATGGTTTGTGGTCGAACTTTATGACCGCTTTGACTCTGACACCCACCATTTAGGTCGTTTGACCAAGTTAAAGAAGTCTAGGACAATGGAATACTTTATTGTCGCATTTGAGCACTTGGCTTTCATAACAGAGGGTCTGCCAGATGCTTTCTTTAGGGAATGCTTTATCAGTGGCCTTAAAGATGAAATAT
The DNA here is from genome assembly GCA_000966675.3 of Picea glauca. Classification (NCBI taxonomy): domain Eukaryota; kingdom Viridiplantae; phylum Streptophyta; class Pinopsida; order Pinales; family Pinaceae; genus Picea; species Picea glauca. The sequence goes on along the minus strand of JZKD02S1677103.1, from coordinate 61,915 downwards.
GTTCCCATGTTCTCATGGAATGCCATCAAAATTGGTTGTAAGCTACTCAATGAGTCAAGGAAGACCAAAATATTTTGTCCTCCCAGACCCGCAAACCCTCCTTTCCTCCTCACCCTAAACCCACCCATATTTTCCCTTCCACAACTCCCCTCAAGATCCAAAAATTAACCAGGGCTGAAATGGTTGAACATCAACTAAAGGGTCTTTGTTATAATTGTGATGACAAATATTTTTATGGGCACAAGTGTAAGGAAAAAAATATTTTTATGGTTGTGACTGAGGATATTTCTGAACAATATGTTGTGAATCCTCCTGCGAAGGAACTACCACCGCCATCTCACCTAACCCCACTCTTTGACCCACCCGAAGTTGAACCAGTGATTTCACTTAATTCCCTCACTGGATTATCTACTCCCCAAACTCTCAAATTAATCGGTTGCATCAAACATAGGAAATTCATCATCCTTGTGGACAGTGGTAGCACCCATAACTTTATTCATCGTCACATTTCCCAAGAAGTCAATTGTTACATCCGTGCAGTCAATAATTTTCAAATCATGATTTCCAATGGTGGTTCCATGAAATGTGGGGGATGATGTGAAAATGTGTGACTCCAAATTGGTCAGTATCACCTCAAATCCCATGTGTTTTCTATAGACATGGGTGGTTGTGACATTGTTCTTGGTGTCAAATGGTTACGTACTCTCGGCCCCGTTCTCATGGATTTTAAGGCATTAACCATGAAATTCCAACAGGAGGGACAACAATATAAGTTCCAAGGCATCACAACAGGCTCCCCTGAGATCATCATTTCCCATCGCATGGAAAATCTCCTCAAAAAAGGTCATTCATGAATTATCTCCCAACTCCACTCCAGTCATGATGTTGAGACACCTTTTGTGCATCTCGGCCTCCAATCTATCCTCTCCTGACACCAAGTTGTTTTTACCACCCCAAAGAACTTCCCCTTCCTATGGCATCCATGATCATTCCATCCCTCTCATCCTGGGCAGTCTTCCTCCCAATGTTCTACCTTATCATCATCCCTTTGCCCAGAAGAATGAAATTGAGAAAAAATTTCATGAATTACTCGAAGTCGGTGTTATCTGTCCCAGTACTAGCCCCTATTCTTCCCATGTGGTCATGGCACTCAAGAAAGAAGGTACTTGGCACATGTGTCCTGATTTTTTATCCCTCAACGAACTCACAATCAAAGACAAATTCCCCATTCCTTTCATTGATGACCTCTTGGATTAATTGATTAGTGTTCGGTATTTCACCAAATTGGATATACATTCTGGCTACCACCAGATCCGCATGAAAGATGAAGACATTCCCAAGACGAAATTTCACACTCATGTGGGTCATTATGAATTCTTGGTAATTCCCTTTGGATTGTGTAATGCTCCTTCTACTTTCCAAATTATTATGAATCATGTCTTTCATCCTTTTATCCGTCATTTTGTCTTAGTTTTATTTGATGATATTCTCATCTATAGTAAAACTTGGTCATCTCATCTCTCCCATGTGAATCAAGTTCTCCATCTCCTCTCTAAGCACCAACTTTTCCTCAAACAATCTAAGTGTGCCTTTGGTGCCTCAGAAGTGAAATACCTAGCTCATATTGTTGGCAAGGATGGTGTCCAAGTGGATCCTAAGAAAATTGAAGCTATGCAAGATTGGCCTTGCCCTAAAACTCTTAAGAGCTTGCGTGGTTTTCTAGTTTAACAAGCTATTATAGAAATTTTGTTTAGGATTATGGAAATATTGCAGCTCCTCTCACTTCCCTCCTTAAAAAGAATTCTTTCACTTGGACTTCAGCTGCAGATCATGCCTTCCAATCCTTAAAAGATGTTATGTTCTCGACCCTTGTCTTAGCACTCCCAAACTTCACAAAGACATTTCTATTGGAATGTGTTGCTTCCGAGAAAGGAATTGGAGCCGTCCTCATCCAAGATGGAAAACCCTTGTCCTTCACTAGAAAACAACTTTCAGAGCGACATTTGGGCCAATCCATTTATGAAAAGGAAATTTTATCTATTATGCATGTTGTGGATCTCTGGCGCCCTTACTTATTGGGTCAATGATTTCAAATAAAAATTGATCATCAGAGTCTCAATTATTTCTTGGAACAACGAATTTCATCCCCGGCACAACAAAAATGGGTGACCATGCTATTTGGATATGATTATGAGATCATTTACAAGAAGGGAAAGGAAAATGTAGTGGTTGATGCTCCCTCCCCTTCATTGTACTAGATTAGCTCCCTTTTCTCCCTCCCCTTCATTGTACCAGATTGGCTCCAAGTTGTTCGTCACGAATGGTTGCAAGACCCCAAAATTTCTAGCCTGCTCCACCAATTACAACACAATTCTTCAGTTTCTCCAGGGTACTCTTGGAATAATGAAGAGCTTCTCTACAAGGGTTGTTTGTATTTATGCAATAAATCCCAACTTAAATCCACAGTGCTTTATGAACTTCATGCCTCACCCACAGCAGGGAATTCCAGATTTACCAAAACCTATGAAAGGTGAAATGTTCTTTTTTCTAGGAGGGTATGAAATAAGATGTCCACACCTTTGTGGTTCAATGTGAGGTATGTCAATACAACAAGAGATAAATTTTCAAATCTCTGGGCACACTCTAATCACTTCTTATTCCCCCTGCTATTTGGAAAGATATATCTCTGGAATTCATTGTAGTCTTACCTAAATCGGGCAATAAGCCAATCATTATGGTGGTCGTCGATCGTCTCTCCAAATATGCTCATTTTTGTGCTCTTCAACACCCATTCAGAGCCTCCACAATGGCCCAACTCTTCATGGATAATATCTTCAAGCTTCATGGCATGCCTAATTATATTGTCTCTGACAGAGACCCCAATTTCACCAACAATTTTTGGCAAGAGTTGCTCAAGCTACAAGGCACCCAATTGCATCTCAACATTGCCTATCACCCCCAGACAGATGGCCAGATGGAAGTTGTCAACAAGTATTTGGAAACATATTTGAGGTGTTTTGCATCTGAGCGGAAAAATTGTTGGGCTCAATGGTTACCCCTAGTTGAATGGTGGTACAACACATATTACCATATAGCTAATCGAAACAATCAGAAGCCCCCATCAGGAAGGTTCAGGAGGTTGACACAAACCATACCATCTGGGAGGCTATTCTTCGTGTCCTCAAAGACAATTTGTTCATGGCTCAAAATCACATGAAGAAACAAGCAAATCAAGGTCGTTCTGAACACCATGTTGTTGAAGGGGACCACGTATTTCTTTGACTACAACCTTATAAGTAGACTTCGCTAAAATATCATCATTGTCAGAAACTTTTGCCCAAATTTTATGGTCCTTATCAAGTTCTCAAGCATGTGGGATCGGTGGCCTGTCAGTTAGCTCTACCCAGTCATTCGAAGCTCCATCTTGTTTTTTATGTTTCCTACTTAAAGAAGGTGATTGGAAATAAGTGTCAAACTCAAACTAGTCTATGTCATTGCACCATCTAGGAAGTGTTAGTTCAATGGAAAGACACACCTCCAGAAGATGCCACCTGGGAGTTGGCCACCATTCTACAACAATTCCCTCATCTGAAACCTTGAGGACAAGGTTGTTCTTCAAGGGGGAGGGAATGTTAGGGACCTAACCTCCCTAATCCCTCACGTAGGTAGAACAATATAATTCCATGTAATAAAGGCCAATATTAATAAGGCTTAGCAATAAGGAAGAATAAGTCAAATGTAAGAAGACCTAATAGAAGCTTTCACTTCTAGAAGGATCTTCCTCTAGATTGTTCTTTTGGATAGATATATTTAGTATAAATAGAATTAGAGGGTATGAGAAATATTGTCTTGGATATTATTGTAATATAGCTCTGCTCTGTTGTAGGTTTCCCCCTCGAAGAGGCAAGTAAACATTGCTCTCAGTAATCAAAATTCTCTTTCTGTTGTTATTCTGGCATTATTCCAGTATTATTGTGGTATTGTTCTGGTTATATCATTGTTTATCTACCATTTCTAGCTAATTATTTATGTTCTGCATATTATTTTATATCTGGAATACTACATATTGAGAGGCTAGATGGTGGCAATTGGCTCGACGAACAAAGGCTTCAATAGTAAGGCATTCTCTAATTCTCCTTTTTTTTTCAAGATTTGGTTTTCTATTTCAATTTCATCAATTCAGGACTTGAGTGCCTCTCCAATTGCTTTGTGAAATTTCATGACCTTTGAGGATTTTACCCCGTGCAGATCAATATCAGAGTTCAATTTTTCAACAACCTTTTTATTCTTCAAATTATTTTTATCAATCAATAAAATTTTAAATTCCTTGTCGAAAGTCACATGGTGCAATGTAACATATTATTCTTCAAAAATTAACGGCTCTTGGAAAGCCAACTCTTGTGTTATTTCTTTGTTTTCCAACAATCTTTGTGTGTCCCAATCAGGGTCTTAATCTTCTGCATCTACTTCCATTTCTTCAGATTCAGGTACAAGAATTCAATTTTCTCCATTTTGAGTTACATCTCTCTTCCTTTTGAATGCTACAGGGGTAGTATGAGTTTTCCCAATATTTCCTTGAGGACACACCTACCACACTTAGAGGGGGGGGTGAATGAGTGTGGAGATCTTTTTCCCAAAACTTCCCTCTTACACAAAAAATCCTTAGTTAACATTCAACATTTGCTCATTACTCATTGTTGTCATTTATAATCAGTTAGATGTGAATACATATCAGAAA
>JZKD02S1677103.1:7583-18029 GCA_000966675.3 Picea glauca | reverse complement strand
ATAGACAGTGCTTTCAAGTATTAATTAATCAGCAAGTAACTTAAAGGTGGATGGAGAACAAATTGTAACTAAACCAATGCATAGCAGGGTCTAAGAGACAATCAATAGACTTATTGTCAGGTTATGAGCTAAACAATGGGATAACAGCCATTCAAAGATGAGTAAATGTCGAATGCTAACCAATGAGTTTTGTGTAAGAGCGGAGTTTTGGGAAAAATGTCCCCCCACTCATTCACCCCCCCCCCACCCCGCTAAGGGTGGTAGGTGTGTCCAACAACACCATAGGAATAGAAGAAATGGGAAATCACTACAGAAATGGTACATGTTATAGTAATGGCCTACAAACCTTGAGTCAAAAAATATTTGGATTTATCATCATCCTTAGCTTTTACACACAAGTACAAAATGATTGCCTACATTTACCAACCTTTTCATTTGTCTTGAAGTAGAAAGAGACAAGTTAGTCTTCTCACGATGGGATCTTATAATACACTCAATCCCATCCTTTGTAATATGATACTTGTTCTCCTCCCTATAGAAGATAGCTTTCATGTCATTCAAATAAAAAAATTCCAAAATAATTCCACAAATATCAAGTGGTACCACATATAATTCTACCTCATCAATGAACTTAGAGGTGATTGCAAATCTGAGCTTACGTTGTTTCGATACCTATAATTTAGCATCTTCACACACCCATCCTAAAGGATATGGTTTTGGATGAGGCTTAGTTTCAAGTCCAAATATCTTAACAATTTCTTCATAAATGAGATTAACTTGTGAACCACTATCAAAGAGTGTATCAAACTTTATGTGTTTTGACATGACTCTAATATGTAATAGCTCACTTATTTTCCTTTCATCATGCATAGTTTATGATTTTAAAGAATGAGTATTAGAACTAGAACTAGCATAAGAAGATGTACCTTGTATGCCTAAGGCGATGATCTTGTTTTCATCACCTAAATCCGATCCAATATCATCATGGATTGTAGTCGTTCTCTGCTTATTACTCGTATCATTTCTAAAACACTTTGGCTTTAGTTCTGGATGAAGTTTCCAACACTCAGAATCATATTGTCCTTCATTTTTACAATGTGAACATGAAGCCTTCTCATCTTCTTTCTTCATTGTAATTATTCTTTTCGTATCACCCTTTCATTTGCTCTTGTCAGCTATTGGTTGAACTGTTTTGTTTGGGATGTTGTCCTAGACATTATTTTCCATTGACTCAATATGAGTGGCTTGGACACAAACTTCATCAAAATTAGTTGGGTTAAACATAAGAATAATTTCTTGTGTATAAAGAGGAATGCCCAATGTTAGTGCCCTCTTTTTAAACTCTTGAGTATAGTCTTGTGCATTTTGTGCTCTACCTTGCCTTAGATTCTTCAAATCCATTATTCCTTATTGCATATACCCTAAAGGATAAAATTTCTTCTTTAATGCAGTTTTTGGATCCATACCTTCTTGACTCTTACTCTCCCATCAGATCAGTGTTGTGCCTCCCAGACAAAGAGTAGCTAGTTGGAATTTTGCTTCTTTTTCCACGATTCTTTAAACCATGCAATATGCTTCAATTTGCTTGATCTAATTATCCAATTTATCTGCATTAGGATCTCCATCATATATTGGCAAATCAAATTTCACATCTCATTTTAACAAAAGAAAATTAGAATCAATATTCCCTAGTTGTTTTCTCTATGGAATTGAAGAGGAACTTGAACTTGAAGGAGAGGATGGAGATGGAGGAGTTTGAGGAGGATCATCACCACCTCCTTCTCCTTTATCTTGACTTGGGCCTTCTCCCATATTCTTTTGTTCTCTGTATAAATCTTCCACCATGGACTTCATCTCTAGAAAGAATTTCCAAAACATTATTTCAGATTCAAAGGTTTTCTTCCCTTTTAGATTCCATTGTTTGTCGTTGGAATGCATGTCTCGTACCAATCTTGGGATTGTACTCTTAAGCGATACTTCTTCGCACTTGAGCTTAGACCTTGTTAGCATTCAATGTCAATGCTTGTACAAATTAAAATCAATGTATCCTTGATCAACTACTCGGATACCAAACTTGATCCAAAATTAGTTCTAAAATTGTTTTGTTACACTAATTTGAATTCTTATGCAAAAGACTCTCAATTTTTGCATAATTTCATTAAAAATGACTTAATAAATTTAAATAAGAAATTTGAATAACTAAAATTAAGAATGGAACAACGATAATCATAGACATTACTCAGTGAATTGTAATGGAGTTCATCCCGCCTGGATTACGTTTTTGGGCCCACTTCAAAAGAGGAATTGATCCATTAAAATTGATGCAAATACACCATTATGTCTTCTTTATATCAAAATGGCTTCCAATCTACAAAAGTCATTGGATTTCTTCTAGGAAGACAATAGCACCCGTCTTTCAACCCTCAATGGCTTCTTCCCAACAAAAAAGAACATTATCTTACCTATTTGCTCCATACACGGTCTTTCTACTATTTAAATACAATTCTGTCCATTTTATTGCACTTCCCAAGTGTGTGGTACAATGGTAAGGCACTAAACTCTTGGAGAAGAGAGCATGGTTCAAATCTCATTAAATCCGCCGTTTGTGTAACATGATTTTCTATAATATATAATGCATAGTGAATTACACATAGTTCGTAATAATGGCATGGTTGGAGCATTTCGTGGGTTGACGTGGCACCTACAACAATGTTAGATGGCACGGATTTACATGATTTTTTAAATACCCCTATAATTGTTTTATCACACACTAATTGGGATTTGAAAACAAGCAACATTTGTAATGCCATATCCATGCCACAATATTCACATGTGAAGTGTTTCCTTATGATTAATCTATGTGTCAACATGATTGATCCACATGTCAACACTATACCTTGTTTTTTTACCTATTTGTCTTCAACTTCAGCAAGCCATAACTTTTTCATACAGTCCTCTGATTGACCCCGTTCAAATTGTGTTGGAAATATCTTGTTGATCTCTTCAACATGTAGACATTTTCAGTAGAATTTGAGACTATCTAATTTGATTGACTCTGGGGATCCTCTTGGATCATCCATAAAAGCTATTGTTGTTCATTTCAAAATTTTATTGTCTAATATTATTCTAAGGCTTCTACATTTATTGGGTGTCACTGGAAAATATGGTTCCATTTCATTATTAGTTAGTGTTTCCACATCGAAGTTCAATCTCCTTGGAATCTGGGGTTTGTTCCCACTCTGCAGTGTGATTATAATCTTCTCAAGCACAATCCAACAAATGAACTATCTCAATAGTGAGAGAGGTGTGCCGATTAAAGACCCTAACACGTGTAAGCTTAGAGAAATGTAATGTAATTCCTCATATGCTCTTGGAGTGCATTTTTTATTCTATGTTTAATTTTTTGGTTTTTTTTCAACAACCCCAATGTATTTGTTAAAAGATTAGAAACAATTATAAGCAATGTCATTTACAAGGGAAAACATATAGAGATCTAAAGAACAAAAGATACAAATTTATCATCCACATAGTTCGTAATAATGGCATGGTTGGAGCATTTTGTGGGTTGACTTCATGAGTTGTGATGCACATGGTGTGGCACCTACAACAATGTTAGATGGCACATATTTACATGATTTTTTAAATCCCCCCCATAATTGTTTTATCCCACATTAATTGGGATTTGAAAACAAACAACATTTATAATGCCACATCCATGCCACGATATTCATATGTGAAGTGTTGCCTTGTGATTAATCCATGTGTCAACATGTGATTGATCCACATGTCAACACTAAACCTTGTTTTTTTACCTATTTGTCTTCATTTTCAGCAAGACGTAACTTGTGCATACAGTCCCTGATTGACCCCGTTCAAATTGCGTTGGAAATATCTTGTTGATCTCTTCAACATGTAGACATTTTCAGCAGAATTTGAGACCGTCTAATTTGATTAACTCTAGGGATCCTCCTGGATCATCCATAAAAGTTATTTTTGTTCATTTCAAAATTTATTTTCTAATATTGTTCTAGGGCTTCTACATTTATTGGGTGTCACTGGACAAAATGGTTTCATTTCATTATTAGTTAGTGTTTCCACATCAAAGTTCAATCTCTTTGGAATCTAGGGTTTGTTCCCACTCTACGGTGTGATTATAGTATTCTCAGGGACAATCCAACAAATGAACTATCTCAATAGTGAGAGAGGGGTGTCGAACAAAGACCCTAACACATTTAAGCTTAGAGAAATGTAATGTAATTCCTCATATGCTCTTGGAGTGCAATTTTTATTCCATATTTAATTTTTTGGTTTTTTTTTCAACAACCCCAATGTATTTTTTAAAAGATTAGAAACAATTATAAGCAATGTCATTTACAAGGGAAAACATATAGATATCTAAAGCACAAAAGATACAAATTTATCATCCACATTGCTACCCCTTGAATTATTTTGAAAATCTACAAGCGCCAGTCACTAGTGCCTATTGTTTTGTGGGATAACTAAAAATCAAAATGGCATATATGCATTCAACATATTTAAACTCATTGTCTTTCCATGCCATTTGAATTCATTGTGTTCATATAGTATGTTCATATTGTATATACAAATGATATTGCTCTTGGATGGTCTAAGTGACACAAAATTGCTCAAGGTGTTACTAGAGGCCTTCATTGCCTTCACAATGGACTCCATAAATCCATCATACATAGGAATATCAAGTCAAAAAACATACTCATGGATGATTGATGTTGCTCATCTTTATAGACATGATATTCACACATTGACGAACTTTGTGTTGAATTTTCTATTTGAGAAGATATTGTATGTGAATGAAATATCTTATTACAATGATGAGTGTTCTATATATAAAGAACATATGGTGACCATGGTGACCATCCATGAAAAGATGTGTCCCTTGGGTAATAAATATATTTATACTTTATATTATATTATACATATAATATAAATATACTTAATATTTATAATTTATACTTTATTATATAAATATATTATTACATTAATAATATTATAATTAATAATATTGTTTAATAATTAATAATCATATTATTAATTATCAATCTAGTAGAATGTCTTTTCGATGTTGCCTAAGCATCAACACTCCCTCTTAGCGAAGGAGGCATTCTATATTATGCCAAGATTACCTCTGAAGATTACTTGTGGGTAGCTCTCAAATAGCTTCAACATGTCACCATGACATCCATTACCTCACAATGCATATGTACTTCATCGTGTGCACCCTTGTGACTTTATATCCAATGCATCCAAGGCATGTGGGTAGTTCTCAAATAACTACAACATGTCCCCAGGACATCCACCACCTTGCAATGCATATGTACCTCATCACATGCGCCCTTGTGACTTCACAGCATGCATCCAGGGCCGATGGGTAGCTCTCCAATAGCTACAACATGTCATCATGAGACTATCCAATTTCCCACATAAAACTTGGATATCTTATGCATGGCATCTAGTACCCTGCAATAACATGTGTACCTCATCTCTTCAACATGCATCTATAGTCGGTGGGTAGTTCTCCGATGGCTACAACATGTCATCATGGCATCCACTACCATGTGATAACATCTGAAGCCATCACTCCCTCTGAAGAGGTACTACACCGAGCTTGTCCCTAAAGTACTTGAACTTCATCCTTGACAACAACTTTTTCAGCACATCCGCAACCTTCTCATTGGTATCCACATATTGGAGCCTCATTGCTCCCTTCTGCACCATATTGGAGCCTCGTTGCTCCCTTCTGCACCATATTGGAGACTCATTGCTCCCTTATGTACCAAGTGTCACTTCCATGAGACACAGACTCCAAGTCTGATACCACACGAGCTTGCATCCTTTGACTGTTGAACATGTGAATCTATACATCCTCGGATATTCATAGTGTAACATGAATTCACCCCATGCAACCAAGGTCTGTGGTTAGCTCTCAATAGCTACAACATGTCCCCAGGACATCCAGTCCATCTGATGCATCAGTACTTGATCATGTGCACTCTTGTCTCAATGCAAGCCCTCGGATATCCATAGTGCAACATGACTTCACCCCATGCAACCAAGGTATGTGGGTAGCTCTCAAAAGCTACAACATGTCCCTAGGAAATCCACTCCCTGTGATGCATTAGTACCTGATCATGTGCACTCATGTCTCAGTGCCAGTGCTTTTTCATGCTAGATGAGTTCCACATGTCTCGGTGCCAGCCCTTTTTCATGCTGGATGAGAACACTTGGTGCCAACCCTTTTTCATGTTGGATGAGTTCCACATGTCTCAGTGCCAGCCCTTTTTCATGTTGGATGAGTTCCACATTTCTCAGTGCCACCACTTTTTCATTATAGATGAGAACACTCAGTGCCAACCCTTTTTCATGTTGGGTGAGTTCCACCTGTCTAAGTGCCATTATTTTTTCATGTTGGATGAGAACACTCAGTGCCATCCCTTTTTCATGTTGGATGGGTTCCACTTTTCTCAGTGACAGCCCTTTTTCATGTTGGATGAGAACACTCCCTCTAAAGAGGGATCATGCCAAACTTGTCCCTGAAGTAGTCAAACTTCATCCTCGACAACGGCTTGGTAAACATGTCCGCAACTTGATCCTTTGTAGTCACAAAACTGGAGCCTCACTTCTCCCTTTTGCACCATATCCCTGATATAGTAATATCTGATCTCGATATGCTTCGACCTGTCATAGACCACGGGGTTCGCCGACGACTTCATGCAACTCTGATTGTCACACCAAATGCAAGTCACCTCCAATCTGAGACCAAATAACCCAGACAACAGTTCTTGAAGCCACACTGTTACTACACATGTTTCCAAATACTCATCTTCAGTCATATTGAGCACCACACATGACTTCTTCCTACATCCAGCGGAGCCTCCTACTCCTTACTGTAGTACCCAGCTCCCTCTGGAACTGACTGTCCAACTCCCTCTCGAGCATTGAATATCAACTGGAACTTCAACCTGCTGAATTCATCCCTTGTCCTCCCAGAACAAGTCTCGTCATCTTCTTCTTGTAGGTATTACCTACAAGTCAAATTCAATCCAATAGTCTGCAATTTTTGAAGCCACACTGCTTCACGACTTGTTTCACATGCGTACTTAGCTTCAACGGTACTAAGCGCCACACATGACTGCTTCATGCATCCGATGGAGCCTCCTACTCCTTACTGTAGTACCCAACTCCCTCTAGAACTGATTGTCTGGCTCCCTCTCGAGCACTGAATATCAACTGGATCTTCAACCTGTTGACTTCATCACTTGTCCTCCAGAACAAGTCTCCTCATCCTCTTCTTGTAGGTCTTACCTACAAGTCAAATGCAGTCCAATAGTCATCAATTTCCTAAGTGACATTGCTTTGCGCCTTGCTGCACATGCTGCCACATACTCTACCTCAATCGTATTGAGTGCTACACACAATTGCTTCATGTTGCTCCATGAAACCATATCGGAACTTAGACTGAAGCAATATGTCGAAGTACTCTTCCGATTAGGAATATTGTCGGCCCAATCTGAATCTGAATATCCATATAACCCGAACTCATGGTCTGTCACATACCTGATGCCATAATCCTATGCACCCTTAAGGTACCTCATCACATGTTTTGTTGCAACCAAATGAACCTACTTGGGCTATTCCATATATTGACTCAGGGTGTTCACAGCAAAAAATATATTCAATCTTGTGTTTGTCAAGTTCATCAATGAACCCACCATCTACATGTATAAAGTAACATCCACAATCTCTAAAGTCGTATCCCGCAACAACTTCAGATTTGATACCATCGATGTAGCCATGTCCTTGCAATCCAACATCTCGAACCTCTTCAGGATTTCTACTGTATGCTTCCCTTGATTCAAAAATATTTCATCATGTCTCTGCCATACCTCAGGACCTAAAAAGTAATGCATCATCCCAATATCTTTCATCTCAAACTCAACAACCAATTTGTATCTTACACTCTGAGATTAGCTTTTCCACACATGTTTAGAAATAGGTCATCCATATCCAACAGTGGTATTATCGGACCATCATCCACAACCTTAAAGTAAAGGCTAGGATCTTCATTGTTGTTTATAAATCATAAGCTCGTCAGAAAATTGTTGATCCTGCCATACCATGCTCTGGGTGCTCGATTTAATCCATATAAAGCCTTCTTCAATCTATACATTGAGTGTCCTGCAGTTGTCACGTACTCAACACAATGTTCTGTGACTACAAGGACCATTCTTCCTGATCAAGTTGTCATCTGTGCCACGGGAAGAATTTCAGTCCTTCCAAATGTTGAAAACCACACACTTTGAGTCTTATGTCCTTTAGAAGACTATGCCAGGGCCATTCTCCATTGGTCAAATTACCATGACCAATCTCGAGAGAATGTCGGTCTAATGTTGAAACATTAACACTTAAGAAAAACTTCCGAAATTACATAAAACCTTAACACTTCCTCTTAATGAGGAAGGTATTACATCCAGCACAAAGTCTAACATTGTCGCCATCCACATCAACTCATGACCATTGATTGTCGGACACACGAAATGATACATCTTCTACGAACACACATCCATCATATACTCGAGGTCATATTCCTAACCATGTTGATTTTCTAGTGTTAAATTAGACAAGCACAATTTTCCACAAGTGGTAATTACTTCCAACGATATTACTTTAGTAAACTCTAGAACATCACAAAGTAATTACACTCAAAAAAATTCAACTTCTTAGAAACTCCACTCTTCCTTACATATTCCCACGTGTGAGAGAGAAAAATATGTGTGTCTATTCTTTTATTTTTTTATATTAATATTAAATTGATTCAAAAAGACACGTCTCTTTGAAAATTAAATTTAATTTTCTTTCTTATAAATAGTTGGAGAATACCTCTCCTAACTACCCAAAGATTAATTTGGTTATAATCCATCCACATAGTATTTGACTTTGTTAAATTGTTCCTCCATAATTCATGCGATTCTTTGCATAAATATAGGTAGAAGTAAATATGGAGTACATTCCTCATATTTAGGTAATTAGACATTTTTACTAGAAATTATTTCCCACCATAATTTATGGAATTCTTTCTATAAATTAGGTAGGATTAAAAAGTAAATATGGTGTACATAGAGATTGCAACAACCTCATATATTTAACACTCCCAAGACTTTACTCTAATCTCATTTTCCTGGGCCCTCCTGTGAGGGAGTCAAGCCCAGTCCCAATGTGATACCATGTTGAATTTTCTATATGAGATGATATTGTATGTGAATGAAATATCTTATTACAATGATGAGTGTTCTATATATAAAGAACATATGGTGACCATGGTGATCATCCATGAAGAGATGCATCCCTTGGGTAAAAAATACATTTATACTTTATATTGTATTATACATATAATATAAATATACTTTATACCTTATATTTTATTATATAAATATATTATTACATTAATAATATTATAATTAATAATATTATGCTTAATAATTAATAATTTCGATGATGCCCAAACATCAACACTTCGCTATGAATCTTTAGATGTTTATATAGTACGTTCTTATTGTATATACAAACAATGTGACTCTTAGATGGTCTGAGTGACATTAAATTGCTCTAAGGCATTACTAGAGATTATGTTTCCCATCTTGTTAAATATTGTATTCACACGTTGATGAACTCCACTACAAACCTTTAGATGTTCATAGGTGCCACTATTTCCTAGGGATACAAATCCCCTAGGCTTGTAATTATGTTGCGCATCTTTCTAAATATGGTGTTCACACTCTAATGAACTCCACTGCGACTCTTTAGATGTTAATGAACACCATTTCCTATGGATACAAATCCAATAAGCTTGTCAATATGAAAAAGGCCAATTCAAATATATATATATATATATATATATATATATATATATATATAACCTTAATCTTTTGCGTGGAATGAAAAGCCTGATGGTGAAGATATTTTGCAAGTTCTGCAATATGCAATGGGTTGTTGTGCTCCTCCATCAATGGGGCCAGAGATAAAAGAGGTGATCTATCAACTTAAAGAGATTAGGCCAAAAAGTACCTCAATCACCACTTCTTAATCTTTCCTCACAATGAAATGGTCACGGAAACTAGAATGCATTAAGGGCTCGCTTTTCCTTAACTTGCAAGGTATGTCTTCAATTATAATTTCTTACCATGGGGAGTGTTGTCATCTTAAATATTCTATACATATATGCATTTGTCAAATCATTTGGTATTTTGAGATATTGTAAAAGAAACATCAATTTTGTCCCCTACTTGTGTAATTTCATATTTATCATATTGATAATTGTGAGTCATGACATAGTAAGAATTAAATACTTTAAATACTTGTGTAATTTCATATTTATCATATTAATAATTGTGAGTCATGACATAGTAAGAA
>JZKD02S1677102.1:182661-194821 GCA_000966675.3 Picea glauca | reverse complement strand
TCCTAGTAGCCATTTTCCTTCTAGGGTTTGGTGATTGAGGCCTTGGGTTACCAACACCTCAATCATTTTCCCTCTTGTCTCTAGTTCACACATTATCATTTATTTCTTCAAGATTGCTGCTGCAAAAAGTGACTCCATTAGCCCAAAAGACATTGGTTTATCCCTTGTACTTGATTGATTGATGAAAACAACCCCCAAACCCTTTACCTCGAGCTATTTACTAACTATTCCTAACCCTAGATTAGATTAATTTACTAACATACTTGTTGTTGTTACAAAAGTAAGCTACAGCCATATATTGCAGCAGTAAAAGTTCCTAAAAGCAATTTTTAAAGTTGATTTTTACATTGCCTTATTAGCTTCTGACAAGTGCTAGTATATTGCCATTATTAGGTTATCATTTTGGGTCATTTTGAAGCTTGTTTAAGGCATAACTTGTGAAACTATCATCATATATTTATTGCTGTTATAAATTTCTGTTTGCTTCATCTTATATCAACTTATTGCTTTCATTGAAAAGTCAAAGGTTTTATGAAGCACTAACATCAATTGTTACTTGCAAAAATAGTGTTTTCTTGTTGTCTTTTTCTGGGTAGGTACACTTAAGCATACCTTTGCTTCATATTGTTAACCTTTGGGACTTTCTGATCGGTGTGACTTATGAGAGGGGACAACTTTTCTCGATACCTTTACCTTTGCCTTCTCAAACCCCCAGGTCACCGGGAACGTCTCCCCTAGGTTTTCATCCTTAAAGAGAAAGAGGTGTCTTATGTAGGTGACAGTGATAGGACAACCTCCTGTTACGCCAATTTATCATCCGCTTGCCTTTCCCTTTCTGACAAGTACAAATTGTGCGATAACAGGACACACTAGCATCCTAGGCACAACATCAAACTCCCAGGTATGTTTAGATCTTGGCTCTAGCATCGTTTGCGCTCCATATTTTTCGTCCCCATAATGTAGCGACAAAGTAGCACTCCTTGTGACTGCACCGAATGAAAATTGGAGAGACTGCAAGAGCAATTACAATCACAACAACAAAAAATGGAGGCATTAAGAAACTCAAGCGCCCAATTAGTTCGCCAATTGCGAGAACAAGAAGTTAAGAAAAATGAGGAACTGGGTTTGATTCTCTATGCAATTAACCGCCATTCAGCCCAGCTTCGGTCCCTAGAACGTAATGTTCAGCATCAACACACTAAAGCTCATGCACAGTAGCGTCCTCTACCATCAGAAGGATCCTTTGCATCCTGTGAAGTAATTCAACCTCCTCAGCCCTAGCCTACACTCGAAGTCCCGGAAGCTACTGGTGAGGTGGACACAGACCTTAAACTCAATTAATCCTAGTCTTATGCAGTGTAAAATTTCATTTTCGTTATTTTCCTATGTAGCTATCTACCCATGGAAAATTTGTAGTAGTTTTGAGGTGTATTTGCAAAGTCTTAAGAGCAGGGAGATATGTAATACTGTAGTTTTGCTCCAGGCCCATGGCCATTTTGAAGTTTTGTATATCAAGGTTGTTTTTGCCATGGCAAAACCCCCTTTTTAATAAAAAATATAACTATTTCTGTCAAAAAAAAGATACAACGTGCAAGACAAAAAGTCACATATCTTTTCACAACAGTGATGACATCCAAACCCTTGATGTGTTGATCACAAAGAAAGAGTCAGTTCATCTTTGCAACCCCTTAAAAGAACTTTGTAAGAAACACTCTTTCAACACAATGGGACTTGTATTAATAATAGTACAAGGTAAAAGAAAAGAAAAAGAAAAAAAAGGTTTACCAAATCCCTATGTAGAGTTCATCCACCATACTCCAAAAACCTAAACCTAGGATCTAGAACTCTAATACCTTGTTTTTAGAGTGGCAAAATGAAAAAACACAAATCGAGAATGCAAGAAAGAGTAATGTATTGGTGGGAAGAAATCCAATTTTCGCATAGGAATACAACAAAATATAAGTCCACAATGTAACTCTTGGCCTTCTTTATTCTTAATCAATTACATTTTTTCTTCTAACATATCTCACAGTGTCACACACAAATAGCCTAACCTAGGTAGGTGACCATTACATTCCAGCAAGTTAGACGACTTTCTAGAGAATGGAAAATCATAGTAAAACCATTATGGACATTTTGCAAACAGAACTTTTGCTCTATGGAGTTGTCTTAACCTCAAAGTATCATTAAGGTATGTAGGTTTTTTAATTTCTAAGAATTTATCATATTTATTAACCATTTGGATTCTAGTGTTTGGCAAAGTATGGAAAGAGTTATACCATTGTCAAGTAGCATGCTATTGGAAATTAATGAAGAAAACAAGAAGGTTTGGGAGGAATTATGGTCTAGGATTTACCTATTTGGGTTCATCCCATATTAAGTTTTTGACTTTGATATTTCTTTGTTTCTTGGCTTTGGAGATGCTTTAGGCACTCCCTCATTACTATTATTACTTGTTGCACTTTAGAGTTTCGTTGATCTACTTTGGTCACTCATGGACATTAATATATTCATTTCATTTATGGGAATAAGGACTTGAAAAAACCAATGCAAGTTTTTAAAACTTGGGGATTCCTTGCTCTCAATAAGAGAGTAATTATTCAAATTCGACTCCTACAGAAATGAATCAATGTATTACTAGATTCATTGCAAAATGCGAGAGAAGTAAAAGTTGTTCTTAGATAAAGAGACCAACCCAAAAATCCAAGTGAGAAGTGCTTAAGGTCGGGAGGTCACGCCCTAAAGGTGGAGAGGTCATGCCTCAAAAACATATGTACTTCAGAAAGGCTAATTTATGCCTATAGGTTATAATTACAATTTGGAAAAAGATTAACCTTGCTCATAGTTTTGGAATGAACTAATTTGGTGGAAGATTGCAGCTTTGTATGCGACGACGCATAATAAAACCTTAACCACGGAAATACGAGAGGATATCAAAAACCTAGTAGTTGTAATCTATGTGGGGAAGAAGAGGAGTAATTACAACCTGTTACCTCTCTAGTTGCACCAGGCAGGACTAACGATGATCCGCAAAGATTGAATAAGTCATTTGTTCAAAATCAGAGTTCAGAAGTCCTGTCGGGTCTTATGACCCCTTCAAATTTTCTTCTTCTTCTTCTTCTTCTTTATGCATGATCCATACCCCAATGGGGGAACTGTAATAAAATGAGCTAGCATGAGGTCTTTCTTGTGTAAAAGGATTATCCCCCTAAGACTTGATCATCACTGCATAGTCTAGAGTGTTTTTTTTTCACTTGTTAATTATATCTTGCTTGTCAGCGAGTTAAGATTTCTAAGTTTTTCACTCACAACCTCCAAAGCTAGAGTGTGTATTGGTGGTTAGGCCTTAGTGTGTGTTGTCTAAGTCTAGTGTCTAATGTATATTACCATGCTAGTCATTATTTTTGAGTCTTATGGACATGCACTAGGTCCCTCTAGGTTTTTTTAATTATTTTAATAAGTCATAAAATTTCCCGTTAAACGGGATTTTTACTTTGTAATTTGATGCAATAATAAAAAAGAGGTACTAGGAGGTGTTGTATGCCTTAGGGGTATTCGTTTTCTAACCCTGAATACCCCTTTTACCCTTTTACCCCCTTTTTGAGAAAAAAAATTGACTTTTGCTCATCAAAAATCAATTTGACTCGAAAAAGGTGAAAATAAAAATCAACATTCCTATTATCAAGGAGACATGTCAACATGTTTTGGCTTGTCTCTAGTTCACTACTCTTCACTAGGAGTATGTGGCACTTGAACGCGACTTGTTTAGGAGATAGGAAGTGTTATGTGACATCCCACATTGAGTTGGAGGAGTTTCCAAAGGTGAGGTGTGTCCCCCTCTCAAGAGGTGGCGCACTCTTGGAGAGAGGCACCTACCTCTTGAGAGGTGGCAACCTCTCTTCCCCTCTCTCTTGTTGTGGTGGCAATCAATTGAGTCCACTTTAGTGGTGGCACTCTTCCCTCCTTCCACTTGTCTCTTCCCACATTGGAAAGTGCACCCCTCCTCCTTGAGAGGTGCGCCCCCCTTTTGCTATTTAAACAAGCTACCTCTCCACTCTTTAGCTAATGGGAGTTTGGACTTAGCTTGTGTTGTAATACTGTTGCAACATTTCTCTATTTGGAATAAAAGGCTTTGGAGATCAAAGATGGCTTGTACTTGTGTGTGGATGATCATTTTCATATGCTTTAATGTTATGAGGTAATATTGTTCTAAAATTTTGCATTTCAATTGTTAGTTAGGCCTTTGAAGGGGTGTGTCACCCAATAGGATAGGATTATTTAAGTAGTTTGCTTTCTTTAATCCTACTGTTTGCTTATTTGAGAGATTTTGATGTGCATGTATGTTTCGGTTAACTAACATGCTCTTTGAACTTCTCTTGTAGGTGACACCAAGAGTTTAACAATTTGTTTTGCAAGCATTTTAGTTCACAGGGCTTCATACTTGGAGAAGTAGCAGGACTTGCTTGTACCTCCTACATGCTCTAAGATATTCAAAGACATAGTCCCTTGTAATGTTCCCAAGCCAATTTTTTCGTTGGAAACACTAACTGTTCACTGTCAATTGTTGTTTGGATGTATGTATGCATGTTTTCTCATGAAGTTGCGTTTAGGGTTTGTATATTTGATTATCAAAGCACATAAACATAGATCTGAAGATGCAACATAAAGAAATACAAGAGATAACAAGGAATACCAGTTATGGAACAAAACAACACAGATCTGACCTTTATTTAAATAATATAGAGAACCTGGTACAATAGATCTGTAGATCTGGAAAAATATCAAGTAAAGCCTCTAGCTGGAATAAAAGTTGCTACAAAATGCTCAAGACTGAAGATATAAACCCCCAAGGCAAGATAACAAGTTGAAGAACAATACAAGATTAACTTCTTTCCCTCCAAGGTTCAAGTCCAAACCCCCCTGGCTGAAGTTGTGCTCTCCTAGCTGGTTGTAGAAGCCCAATAATTCGGCCCTGTTGTTGGAGGCCTCCAAATACTCTGAAACTCTATGGAATGATAGATGGGGGCAAGGTAAACCCCCTCCTGAAGTCTCAAGCTGAAATACAAAGATCTGCTCCTCAAATGACTGAAACTCCAAACAAAATTGCGCCCTCCTTAAGACTGCAGAGACCCAATAATTCGGCCTCCTAGCTAGGAGCCTCCAAATGCTAAGAAACTGGCTGGAATTGTAAATCGGGGCTAGGCAAACCCCCTGGTGAAGTCCCTGGCTGAAATATGAAGATTTGCCCCTCCAAACTAACTAGATCTATTTCCACAGTGCGCCATCCTTCTCTCCAACTCTTGCCAAGCTTCAAAAAATCAAATGGCGAGTAAGCCTCTCTCCAAATACGCTAGGAATGATGGTTGAAGCCCTGCAGAGAAAACCCAGGTGGCCAATAGTCCAAAAACCTCCTCAAACTCCTGGATCGAATCTTTCTTCTCTCAATGGTGCGCCCTCTTGCTGAAAACCCCCAAGGTTACGTCTTGCTTCTGCCCTGGATGGTTGATGGTACCTGTAGTTGTTGTAGAATGGTGTGGGTGGAGTATTGCATCCCCGAGACCAAGCTTGGATCAAATGAGGTGGGATCTTTCACCACCGAGTTGACCTCTAGGGTTTGTATTCTCAAAACCCTCAAAACTGTTGTGCTCAAGAGCCCAAAAGCAAAATGCAATAATAATCCAAAGGTGAATGAGAAGCACGCCCTTCCTCTCTTTTATATCTCAATTCTATTTCTCTGTTGAGTTAGTTAACCCCTAGGGTTAACTCCTAGCTTACCCTCACGTGCTCTTTTCTTTCACTTAGTTACTTTTCCTTTTCAAAGTCAACTTAATAATATAACGTTGAGCTTAGTTGATGGCTTTAAGCTAACTTTCTCCCCATAGTGCATGAGACTATAGTCTAGTGGGGACAACTAGATTACTGAGTCTCTACAACCCTCTTCATCAAGAGGTGGGGGACATTATAGTCTCCCCTGCTAGAAATTGCTTGCCCACAAGCAATTCTGAACCTGTATCTTGTAGGACCTGTTCACTTTCCCAAGTAGCATCCTCAATAGGTAAGTTGTTCCACTTGACTAAATATTCCTTGATGCTTCTCCTCCTTAGCTTCTTTTCCCAAACTTCTAGTACCTCTTCTGGTATCAATATCAATTGCCCTTCTTCATCTAAGGGTGGCAGTTCCTCAATAGGGATGATGTGTTGGCCTATGGCTCTCTTCAAGCATGACACATGGAAAACATTGTGTATTTTGCTGCCTTGTGGAAGATCAAGCTCATATGCCACGACCCCTACCTTTATGTTGACCCTATAGGGTCCAAAGAAGCGGGGTTGGAGATTTTTTGCTCCACTTCTCTTGATGGATGCCTATCTATACGATTGGAGCCTCAAGTAAACCAAATCACCAACCTCAAATGTGCGCTCCACCCTGTGCTTGTCTGCCTGAACCTTTTGCTAATTATGTGCCCTTTGCAGGTGGTCCTTCCGTTCTCTGAGTATATCCTGACTCTGTTGAATCCAGTATATCCTGACTCTGTTGAATCCAATCCTGAACCATAGGAGCCCTGCTGTCACCAAAGACAATCTCTACAAAGGAGAGAGGATCATAATTGTACAAGGCTCTGAATGGTGTCATACCAATAGACATATGATGAGTGGTGTTGTAGCAGTATTCTCCCAAATGAAGCCAACTAACCCATGCCTTTTGCTACCCTGATACATAATTTTGAAGGTAGCCTTCCACCCACTTGTTGACTATTTCTGTTTGACCATCAGTTTGAGGATGGTAGATGGTACTAGGGGTTAAGGCCGTACCTACCAACCTAAATAATTCCTGCCAAAAGGTGCTCATGAACCTGTTGTCCCTGTCACTCACAATGATCTTGGGTAAACCGTAAATCATGTAATCTGAAAACCTTCCTGAAGAACAAATTTGCGACCTGTGTTGCACTGAAGTCTGTGGCAATGGAGAAAAACTGTGCAAACTTGGTTAACCTGTCTACCACCACAAAAATACAATCTATGCCCTGTGCTTTGGGAAATCCTGTGATGAAGTCCATAGATACGCTTTCCCATTTGTGCTCTGGGATGGGTAGTGGTTGTAATAATCCTGTTGAATGGGTGTGCTCATCCTTGTTTACCTGACAAGTAGTGCATTCATTGATGTGGCGCATCACATCTTCCTTCAAACCTTTCCAGGARAATCTTTCCCTTATCTGTCGRTATGTTTTGACGAATCCTTGATGTCCTGCCACTGGTGAATCATGGCATGCTTGTAGTACCTTGGCCTTAAAGGTTGACTCRGGAACCAAGAAAATTCGACCCTTGTAGTAGATGATGTCATCCATTATTCTGAAGTTGTCATCTTGTACCTGTCCATCCATTAATTGACATGCAAATTGGTTCTTTGAGTATTCCACCAAAAGGTGGGCCTTCTAGTGAACTGAGATATCGGTCATAGCATAAACAGATGGCCTCCTGGATAATGCATATGCCACTACATTATTCTTCCCTTTGACGAACTCAATGTCAAAATCATGAGCCTGTATCTTGCTAACCCACTATTGTTGCCTCTCATTTAAGTCCTTTTGATCCAAAAAGTACTTAAGACTGTTGTGATCTGTCCTCACCACAAATTTCGCTCCTACCAAATATTGCCTGAACTTAGCCAATGCGTGCATGATGGCCAACATCTCTTTGTCATAGATTGTATAAAGAAGCTCAGGACCCCTCAGTTTTCGGCTTTCATAGACAATAGGGTGCCTATTCTACATAAGCGATACTCCAATGCCCTCCCCGAAGGCATCACACTCCACTGTGAAGGGTTGTGTGAAATCTAGTAGAGCCAAGACTAGGCACATACTCATTACCTTTTTCATTTTGTCAAAAGTCAATTGTGCCTCTGGGCTCCATCTGAATGCTCATTTCCTGGTCAAATCGGTCAAAGGTGCACAAAGTTGTGAGAAGCCTTTGACAAACCTCCTGTAATAGAAACAGATGCCAAGAAACCCCTTCAATTATGTGAATTAGGTGTGGGCCAGTCAAGTATAGCTTGTATCTTCTCTTGGTGTACATGTACCCCCTTTACCCCAATGATGTGTCCCAAATAGAGGACCTCTGTCATTCCAAATTCACATTTGGATTCCTTAGCATACAAGGACTGCCCTTCCATGATGACCAAAATTTGTTCTACATGTTGAATATGCTCCTCCCAAGTCTTGCTATAGATCAACAAGTCATCAAAGAATACTAAGAGGAACTTCTTTAATTGCTTGTTGAAGACATGGTTCATGCAAGATTGGAAGGTGGTTGGCACATTAGTCAGCCCAAATGGCATCACTAAGAACTCATAGTGACTGTAGTGACATCTGAAAGCAATTTTGGGCACATCCTGCTCCCTCATCTTGATCTGATAATAGCCAGAGCGTAAGTCAATCTCTGTGAAGTAAACAACCCATGAAGCTCATCCAATAGCTCATCAATCCTCGAAATGGGGTACCTGTTCTTAATTGTCTTCTTATTCAACGCCCTGTAATCAATGCACATGCGCATGGTACCATCCTTCTTTTTCACTAGCACCACTGAAGATGCAAAGGTGTTGGAACTCAGCCTAATGTGGCCCATTTCTAGTAGTTCTTTGATAGCCTTCTCGATTTCATCTTTGTATTTATTTGGGTGTCTATAGGGAGTGGTGATGACAGGTTTCGCTCCCTCTTCCAACTCTATGATATGCTCAAACTCCCTATCTGGTGGTACTGCTGGATCCAAAGACTTTGTTGTGCTTCTTAATGATCCTCTGAATCTCTAGTGAGTAATGAGTCTCCCCTTTCTTATCCACCCGTACTAATTTTCTACATTCGGCAACATATGCAATGTCTTATCTTCTGAAAATGGCCTCCATGCGCTTTGTTGTAACCACCCTAGGTGTGTTTCCTGTCATGCCTCTGAGAACCACCTTTTTCCCATTTTCCTCGATGAAGGACATCTCCATGGTCTTGTAGTTGGTAGTGATTGGCCCCAATGTACTAAGCAACTGAACCCCAAGGATGATATTAGTGTCTGGAAGGTCCATCACGTAGAAGTCTTGTGTCAAATCATGTCTGGCCAATGTAAGCTTCATTCTCGGAATATACCTGTCACAGGGCATAATGCGCCCCCCTGCTACTTCCACCCTGAATCCTTCAAATTCAACAGTGGGTATGTGTTTTCTTTGTAGTAGGGCTAAATCAATGAAGTTGTGTGAAGCAACCCCATCAATGAGAACCGAAACTTTTTGCCCCTGTAACACCCCTCTCATCCTGAAGGTGTTGAATTTGGGTACTCCACTGATGGATGCCAATGTTACCTTCTCATCTGTTGCAAGGCCGTGACTTGCATCTTCATCTTCTGCATTTTCGGTGGTGTCTGCCTCTATGTTTTGTAGGTGGCCGAAACCTTCATCTTCCTCATTATCAGAAGTTACTTCAATGTAGTGTGCCTTGCCTCTGCCCATACATTTGTGGGTTGGATCCCAAGGTTCTTTGCACGTATAGCACAATTGCTTCCTCCTCAGTTCCCTTCTAGTGTTTTCATCCATTCTACCCCTTCCTCTGTCAAACCCCCTTTGGTCTCTCCCCCCTTGGTTCATGGGAGGTCTTCGGTCTCTTCCTCTTGTGTTTAGAGGTGGTCTAGGGGTAAATCTAGATTTCGCCGTTGAGCCCAAATCTCTTGTGCTCCATATAGCATCCTATAAGTTGGTAGCAACCCCTCTGTGAAGAGCATCATGAACCTCATTTGAGACACATCCTGCACCATGACTGTTATCCTCTGAAACTCTTCTATATATACCTTTGGTGACCCTGTCTACCTGAGTTGGGTGAGTTCCCTGAAATGTAGCTCTGGATCCCCCTGGTCAAATCTGTCAATAAGCCTCTATGTAAACTCTGTGTAAGCCACGATCTGGTTGTGGCCTAGTGTAGTTAATCCATGGTACCACCAGTCATGAGCTTTGCCTTCCAAATACATGGTGGCAAACTTGATGGCATCCATCTCTCTCATTGGGTTCAGTTGTAGGTAAGTGTCAAGTTTTTGCACCCAAGCCTATGCAGTCACCTTGGAAGATCCATCAAAGTATGGGATTTCCATCTTACCAGCTTTGCGCTCTAATTCATAGTTATTCATGTGATATGGTTTGGGTTTTCTCCTGAATTTAATCCCACAATATTGCTCCAGTGTGATTTGCCTTTCATCCCTGCACTCAGTGAGTTATATTCCCTGGCATACTGTTCGAAATTGTCCTCAATCTCGTCTTGGTAGTTCGGTTGTGTCTAGTTATCCAAGAATGAAGGTACATAGGGCCTAGGGGTGGTCTTGTTATATGTTTGTCCCTATGGTGCACCTCCTCCATAGCTTTGTCCCTCAGTGTGATAATGGGGAATGTGCTCCTGCTGATGTCTATTCCCTGCATGAGACCCACTAGCCTCTCTATTGGCATAGATTTTCGAGCCCTTTCCCCCATGAGTCATCTGCATCAGGTGTTGTGATACCCTCTCCTGGCTTTCACTTACCATTCTTAGATCCTCTGTCATTTCCACCTGTCCCCTACGTACTGCTTCCTGGTTCTCCTATAGGTGATGCACAAGGTTGCTCTGTGACACATCTATGGAATGTTGTAAGTCCCTAACGAACCCTACTAGAATCTATGGCTCACTATCCTCACTTGATCCTTGCATTTCGGCCTCTGTCTCACCTGTCTGTTTCCTTCTTCTGCCCATGTAAATGCCATTGAATTTCTGCATGCACTAACCCCCACTGCCTGGGAGGATCAATGCTTTGATACCACTGTAATGTTCCCCAACCAATTTTTTCGCTAGAAACACTAATTGTTCACTGTCAACTGTTGTTTGGATGTGTGTATGCAGGTTTTCTAATGAAGTTGCGTTTAGGGTTTGTATATTTGATTATCAAAGCACATGAACATAGATGTGAAGAAGCAACATAAAGAAATAGAAGAGATAACAAGGAATACCAATTATGGAACCAAACAACACAGATCTGACCTTTATTTAGATAATATAGAGAACCTGGTACAATAGATCTGCAGATATGGAAGAATATCAAGTAAAGCCTCTGGCTGGAATAAGAGCTGCTACAAAATGCTCAAGACTAAAGATATAAGCCCCCAAGGCTAGATAACAAGTTGAAAAACAATACAAGATTAACTTCTTTCCCTCCAAGGTTCAAGTCCAAACCCCCCTGGCTGAAGTTGCGCTCTCCTAGCTGGTTGTAGAAGCCCAATAATTCGGCCCTGCTGTTGGAGGCCTCCAAATACTCTGAAACTCTGTGGAATGATAGATCGGGGCAAGGTAAACCCCCTCCTGAAGTCTCAGGCTGAAATACAAAGATCTGCTCCTCAAATGATTGAAACTCCAAACTAAACTGCGCCCTCTTGAAGACTGCAGAGACCCAATGATTCAGCCTCCTAGCTAGGAGCCTCCAAATGCTAAGCAACTGGATGGAAATGTAGATCGAGGCTAGGCAAACCCCGTGGTGATGTCTCTGGCTGAAATATCAAGATTTGCCCCTCCAAACTGACTAGATATATTTCCAAAGTGCACCCTCCTTCTCTCCAACTCTTGCCAAGCTTCAGAAAATCAAATGGCAAGTAAACCTCTCTCCAAATATGCTAGGAATGATGGTTGAGACCCTGCAGAGAAAACCCAGGTGTCCAATAGTCCAAAAACCTCCTCAAACTACTGGATCGAATCTTTCTTCTCTCAATGGTGAGCCCTCTTGTTGAAAATCCCCAAGGTTTCATCCTACTTCTACCCTGGATGGTTGATGGTACCTATAGTTGTTGTAGAATGGTGTGGGTGGAGTATTGCATCCCTGAGACCAAGCTTGGATCAAGTGAGGTGGGATCTTTCACCACCGAGTTGACCTCTAGGGTTTGTATTCTCAAAAACCTCAAAATTGTTGTGCTCAAGAGCCCAAAAGCAAAATGCAATAATAATCCAAAGGTGAATGAGAAGTGCACCCTTCCTCTCTTTTATATCTCAATTCTATTTCTCTATTGAGTTAGTTAACCCCTAGGGTTAACTCCTAGCTTACCCTCACGTGCTCTTTTCTTTCACTTAGTTACTTTTCCTTTTCAAAGTCAACTTAATATTATAACGTTGAGCTTAGCT
>JZKD02S1677102.1:143371-158661 GCA_000966675.3 Picea glauca | reverse complement strand
TTGACCAAAAATACTGTGTCTACAAATGCATGCTATTAGTTCTTAGATCTATTCATTATCAGCAGTTAAACGATGTATTAGGTGTGTTATATTTATTTGAGTTGCATGTACTAATCTCTTATGGCAAAAACGACATGCTAGAGCACCCAAATCGAAAATATAACCATAACAATCAGCTCAAAAGAACATGAACTGTTGGCTGTTATAAAACAACAGAAAACTAAAACAAAGACAGTGAAAACTTAGAGCCTTTGCTTGGTCAAAGACAGACCAAGAAGGCAAGCTGATAGGACCTAGAATTTTCACAAAGAGTTTGTGAACTTCTGCAAAGATGTTGGGATCAAGAGGGAACTCACTACTCCCTATAATCCTGAACAAAACGGTGTAGCTGAAAGAAAGAACAGAACGATAATGGAAGCTGTGAAGACCATGATCCATGATCAAGATCTTCCAATGTGCTTATGGGCAGAAGCAGCAATAACAACCGTGTATGTGCAAAACCGATTGTCTCATAGTGCACTTGGGTTCAAAACCCCGGAAGAGATGTTCAGCGGAAAGAAACCTCAGGTAAGCCATCTCAAAATATTTGGCTGCCCAGTTTTTATACATATTCTGAAAGAGAAGAGAAACAAGTTGGAACCCTCAGGAAAGAAGGGAATATTTGTGGGATACTGTGAGGTCTCCAAGGCCTTCAGGATTTATATACTAGGTCACCATCACATTGAGATCAGCAGGGATGTGACCTTTGATGAAGATGCAACGCTCAAGAAATCGAGAAGATGCCAGCTTGAAGAAGTATATGAAGAGGAACTCGTAATCCCCAGAATTGCAGAATCAGTGAGGGAGGTTCCCAGAGCTGTAGAACCAGTGAGGGAAGTCGTAACTGCCCCTGATGAGGAAATTCTAGAAGATCACGATATAGTAGAATTTCAAGAAGCTCCTCAATGACGATCTCCCATAAAAGAAAGCCTGCTTGGGCAAGAGAGCTTATTTAACATGGAGAGAAGTATGGTGTTCTCGAAGGAACCACGAGATAGGTAAAGAGACCTAAGCCATTCTCCAGTTATATGGCTTTGATGTGTGACCTCCTAGAGAAAGAGCCTACTTGCTTTGAAGAAGCCATTCAGAAGAAAGAATGGGCAGATGCTATGACAGAAGAATACCAATCCATAATAAAGAACGATGTATGGGAAATAGTTCCCAGATTGAAGAGTAAGGATGTGGTATCTTCCAAATTGCTTTTCAAAATAAAACATGCTGCTGATGGAAGTATTGAAAAGCATAAAGCAAGATTTGTCGCTCGTGGCTTTTC
Organism: Picea glauca; assembly: GCA_000966675.3. Classification (NCBI taxonomy): domain Eukaryota; kingdom Viridiplantae; phylum Streptophyta; class Pinopsida; order Pinales; family Pinaceae; genus Picea; species Picea glauca. The sequence goes on along the minus strand of JZKD02S1677102.1, from coordinate 157,349 downwards.
TCAAAAGGAAGGCATTGACTATGAAGAGACATTTGCTCCTGTAGCCAGATACACTTTGATCAGAACCATCATAGCCCTTGCAGCTAATATGAAGTGGAAGTTACACCAGATGGACGTAAAGACAACCTTCCTAAATGGTGTCATCGAAGAGGAAGTGTATATAGAGCAACCTCAAGGATTTGAAGTTGAAGACAGGAAGTCTCATGTCTGCAAACTGAAGAAGGCTCTGTACAGATTGAAGCAAGCCCCTAGAGCTTGGTATGGCCGTATAGACAGTTTCCTGACGAGCTTGGGCTTTACCAAGAGTAAAGCAGATTCTAACCTCTACTTCAAGGTTATGAACGATGAGCCAGTGATATTATTGCNATTGAGATCATAAGGACTTTAGTCACCAAGGGCATGGGATTTTCACATGATATCATAGTTTATTTCTCTAAATGAGATTCTCTAGGATTTGCAGCGGTAAATCAATTGCAGGAAATAACGACCAGCAGTGAGAGGGTTTCAAAGTTTCATTTTCAGATTTGAGAGTTTGTGTAGATGATCTCAGAGATGGCATCAGCTAGCCTCAAGTTTGAGGACAAATTGGATGGTACCTTGAATTTCTAATCATGGAAGGTGAGGGTTACACTCTTACAAGAAGAGAATAATGATTAATCTCTGAGATATTGTCAAGGACATTGCTAATCTGCCTACAGATCCACAACAGTTGATAGCTCATAACAAGAGGAAAGTGGAGGCCAAGCAAATGATCTTGGATGCCATAAAGGATCATTTAATCCATAATGTATCCAAGAAGAAGACAACAAAGAAGATGTTCAATGCTCTAGTTAGTCTCTACCAAAGTTAGAACATATACATCAAGATGATATTGCGGAACAAACTCATATCCATGGTGATGACCAGATCAGACACAGTTACCGGTTACCTTATGAAGATCACACATATTCGTGATCGACTTGCAACAGTTAGGGAGAAGATTGAAGATGCAAAGTTAGTGAACATGGCACTGAATAGATTCCCAATTTCATGGGAACTGTTATCCCCAAGTTTAGGGATAACTAAGGAGATTATGTCTCGAGGCCCACAGGTCCTAGACATGGAGTACCGAGAGCCAGATCGACTTGACAATGGCCCTGGAGGGCACATCTTTTCATTCTTCAGCGCCTCCACTTTCTCAGCAGCAGCAGCAATCACCTCGGCTTGGTCCTGTAGCAGAAATGGATCTTGCTCCATGAGGCAATCAGTCCAAGTATCATGGTATGTGTCACTCTGATCCTCAAAACCTTTGAATATGTGCATTCAATTCTTTTTGTTTCTAACGGGTGCTTGGATCTTATACCTATCCACTTGACCATATCTTGGGGGAATGACAGGATGCCCTAGTAAGCTTGTGCCCATAAGGTTTGAGTTGCCACTGGGGGGATTTATGAGAAGCCATCATCCGCTCCCACCATACATACCACTTTCCATCTTTCTCCCGCTCATCCATCCCATTACACTGGTCCATGCATTGGCTTGGCCAAATATTTAAGGGTTGTACCTTGCCTTGTGGGAAGAAGGGGCTAAAGGCCCAGAGGGTAAAACTAGCTGGCAAAAGATAGAAGCCAAAGAATGAAACCTCGAGATGCTTCGCCCAAGGATCCCCGAGAAAGCAGTAAAAGGCTTCTCAGCAAGAAACAGAGGGACCCATAAAAGATAATAAAACAAGTCCTAGTTAGAGGATAGGGGGTCTCATCACGAGCCAGCCTATTAGGTCCATGGGCATGTAGCGGTATGACACTACCAGCAGCTGGTCACCACTCCAAGGTAGTGGCTCTTGGTGGCATAGCCAAGAGAAAGGGGGTCTCATCATGAGCCATCCTTCTCATTTCCGTGAAATGCTTGTGGGTAACATTGCCACCACTGGTCACCACGCCAGGGCAGTGTCCCCTGACTAGCTTCTTGAAAGAAAAAGCAATAAGAATAAAGATAAAAGGCATGAATGGGCTTCGAAACATTTGCATCCATGACAGGTGTAGCTCACCCTCTACAAAGGCACCCACAGGTAAGCCATGCATTTCCCTGCTATCACTGCACCCCTTGCCCAAACATCCCTTACCACCTCATCCACTCACATGGCTTGGATTTGATTTCTCCCGAAAACACCCCACATACAGTGAGCATTAGCCCAATAGGACATCCTAGCGTTTCCTCCAAACTTGGCTTGTAGATTAGTATAATGTCTTTGAGTAGTTGTCCGGGTAAAGGGGGTTTTATGCACATGTTTAATAAAATTGATGATTAGATGTGATTGACATTCTTATGATTCCTGTGACTTATGAGCCCATGGAGGGCGTATTTGTTGATGTTTCAGGACCATACCCGATGGAAGGTACCAAATGGACAGGTACACATGGGGAGATGATCAGTTCAAACCTCCATGGGGCTGAAAGCCCACCAGATGGATGTTGAGACCCCAGCAGGGGGCAGAGACAGATCAGAGGGTTTCCACCGGAGAAGAGGACGTTCCACCAGAGGCAGCTTGGCAAAGACTTACCCAGAGGGGTTGTGCCTTTTCCACTAGGAAGTTGGCCTTGGAAGGCCCATGACGTCACCTAGGACACCCATGACGTCATCCAATACTTGTGGAGGTTTTGGGAGGCAGTTATGGCACGTGTGGCATGTTCCTGAGGCCCAAGAAAACCTAACATTTTGCCCCAAAAGGCCAACATTGCCCTAAAAAGGGCTAACGTCACCCTAAAAGGGCATGATGTCTTCATTTATGCTTGATTTAGGGTTTAATTTTAACATTTAATGTAAAAACATTATTTTTATGTAAATTTGGATTTGTCGGCCTTTTGTGACCTAAAATTAAATTAAGATCATTACTATTGTATAAATAGAGAGCTAAAACTCTCTTTTTCTCATCTTTTTTCACTCACACTTGTGTGAGGTCTAAAATTTGCAGCCCTCATTAGGGTTTTGGCTGAAATTGTGGCGCACTTGTTGAAGGAGGCTTCTTTTTGGTGATCTTTGGCAATTTTCTTGGTGGAAGGTTTATAACTAGGGTTTGGCTTGATGAATACTTGGTAAATGTAWGTGAATTTCTGCAATCCTTCCCTTACTTGAATGGTTATAGTGTTTTGCTTGCATTTTGTTAATGAAATTGCTAGAATAAACCCTAAACCCTAGGAAATAAGCACATGTTGGTGTCCTTATTTTAATTCCCTACTAGATTATGMCRAGTCGTTTTTTCTATTGGAGACATTGCTAGGGCCTTGCCATTGCAACACCCTATCTCGTGTTCTTCATCCTAGCCGTTTTTTTGCTTTGTCATTGAGCTAAAGGASGAAAATGTGCTAAGGCCTAGGGTTGCCTACACCTTAGTAAGTCGTTTTCCCCTAGGGTTTGATGGTTGAAGCCTTGGCTTACCAACACTTCATCCATCAAACTTCTCTTGTCTTTGGCTCTGTTATTATCATCTGGTTCCTTCAATTTTTGCCRCTATCTTTGACTCCATTTTCCCTATGATTGCACTGGTCTAAGACTTCTTGCTTGAGTGTTTTKATCACAACTTACAAACATCCAAAACCTCTRAACAACTACTAACACACTCTAACCCTAGCTTAGATTGACTTACTAACCCTATTGTTGCTATTATCCATTTGAGTTATAGTCATACCTTGAAGCAATTAATGTTTCTTCAAGCAATGAGGTTGCCTAATGCATAGTAGTCCTTGCTTCTAATGAATGTTGGTATTGTGATATTGATGATGAATCATTCTTGTTCATTTTGAAGCTTCTTTAAAGCATTGATTGTGAAGTGACGTTTTGTGATTATTGCTACTATACATCTTTGATTTGCTTCATCAATATATTAGTCAATTGCTTTATTTGAGAAAGTCTCCAATTATATGAAGTACTAACCAGCAAGTGACCTTGCAAATATAGTTTCATGTTGCTTTGTTCAGGGTAGGTACATTTCTGGTTATTATTATCTTTTATTGGTTGTTTAGCCGAACTTTCTGATCGATGGTAACTTGTGAGAGGGAAACCTTTGCCTTAGCCTTTACCCTTTGCCTTCTCAAAACCCCAGGTCACCGGGGACGTCTCCCCTGGACCTACCACCCTAAATAGAAAGAGATATCCTATTGAGGTGACAGTGATAGGATAGTCTCCAGTTACGTCAGTTTGTCTTCTTTTGTCTTCCCTTTACTTCCAAGTACAAACTGCGTGATAACATTTTGGCGCCGTTGCCGAGGAACACTGAGTCAATTCTCCTCAAAGACGACACTTTTTTCGGTAAGCCTTTCAAAGAATCTTTATCTTACAAGCTTACCTGGTGACTCCACTAAGGATGATTCCCTTATCTCTTTGATAATTTCAAGAAAATTATCTGGTGACTCCACTAATGACAAAGTCAACCATGACTTCTCAGTGGGACCCAGGAAATTTCAAACCCCTAGACATGAGTAAAATCCCGAGATACCCTAGACAAATGCCCCTCAAATACAAAAATTTTCTCCCTAGATTCACTAGTGGTGATAGGGAGAGAGCCGACTATCACATGAGTGACTTCTGGGACTTCTTTCTATTCCACCTTGTCAGTGATGATGTTGAAGACTTGGTAATGAAATTCTTTCTCTGCCACTCTTTATGGCAACGATAGGGAGTGGTATGACAACCTCCCCGATCCCAGCATCACAACTATGGAACAATTTGAAGAAACCTTTCTCAAAAGATGGGGTATTCAGTTGGAAGACATCCCAGTACTATTAAAAAGACTCGAGCATATAAAGCAAACTGAGAATGAAACTGTCAGAGACTTCCAAGATAGGTTTGAGGACATGCTTTATCAAATTCCTGAAAGCCATTGTCCTGAAGACAAGTACATTGTACATATCTATACCCATGCACTTTTAGTGCATCTAGGTTTTCCCCTCAATAAAAAGAGCCCAAGAACGCTCAATGAAGCTCACAACATGGCTGCAAGAATCAAGCAAAATATCTCCTTGTCCAAGGTAAGACACCTCTTTACCTCAGGCACTCTTAGTATGGAAAGTTTGGTTTCCCTTGAGAACTTTACGTTGATTTCCAAAAATAAGGGGAACAAACCATAGATCAACAAAAGACTAAGGGGAAGAATATTGATGACGTTTTCCAACCCCGCAATGAAAAACAAAGGACTACTGAAGATACAGCCAAGGAACTGGAATCTGAAGAAAATGATGAAGTGTTGATGTGCATTGCTCTCTCAGATGAAGCCATCCACGAGCCTTTTCCCCCTGCACAAGAAGAAGAGAATGAGGTTAGTCATTTTCCTTCCCAGGATCTTGACAATACCTTGTGTTATGATTCAGAGAAGGAAGAGGAAATGGAACCCTCGAACAAAGTAGATCTTCCTTGTTACACAGTTCAAGATGAAGGAGCAACTCATGAGGATGAAACAATGATGCACGTTGAAAACACCCAAGTCCTCGAAGTTCCTACACAAGAAGAAACAAACATAGTAAGTTACCTTCCTCTCCAAGTTTTTGATGATTCTCTACCTTATGATTTGGGAAATGAGGAGGAGATAGATGAGCCTTTCAATGTTTTGAATCCTTCATGTTATGATACAGATAGTGAAAGTTGATATTGATGAGTTCATACATGTTGGAAGACGTAAGTGGGATGTAGTTTGTTATGATATGGACCCCATTTACGACATTGAGAGTCATTTCCAAGTGTTAACTTTACAGTCATCACAACAGGTTATTCTTGATTTTGACCAGCGGCAACAAGGAGATGAAATTATTATCAATACTTTCCAAACACCCAAGGTTGACCTAGTCCCTTGTTTTCCTAATATTTTTCGGTCATACCTTGAGGATTTTGATGAGTACTCCACTAAGCACTTGGATTTATTCCATGAAGAGGATTATCAACCAACGTTGTCCTCAAACCTTGGTAGGAGTAAGGACATCATTCGCCCAGAGAAGGATCTTTGTGACAACTTTCTCCAGCCACCTCCGATTACTTTACTTTGTTGTCTCTCCAGAGGTGTTGTTGGGAAATATGTCTTCTGTATTGAGTTTCCTCTGAAGCAAACCCTAGATTTCAAGGGTAGGTTGAATACCTCGAGAAAAAGTCTGTCATCTCAGCCTTTAAACCTTCCCTTGAGAGTTTGTCAGTCATCTTCTAAATCCTTGTCAATCCTTTCATAGGTTTCAGATTATGAGGACGTCCTAGGTAGCCAGCTTTCAAACCTTTTGAGTCAGTTTTCTGAACCTTTGACTTTTCACGATCCCTTCCTGAAGTGGATTGAGCACTTTCCTCAGAAAATAACTTGGCATGATTTTATCCCTCCCACCTGCCTCCATGAGTTAGACTTTATATTTTTCGACGATACGATACATTTCCTAACCCATGTTATTTTTGTGCTTAACTTATCATTGTTCTGGTTTATGATGAAGCACAAAGGCAGGGATTGTGAGACATTGTTGGGATGGTTTCACTGGTCGTTTGACTACACCTAACATCCAACCAATAGGTCAGTGCAGGTAAGTAGGCATTTGCATTCATTGTGTATACCATTTGCATTGCATGCTAGGATAGTTGTATTCACATTTGTATATATGTTTGCATTCGTTTTTATATATATGAGCTGGGGGTGATATCACCACCCCAAATAACTGCTAACAGCTTTATGTTGAGATCAAGCAGGTTACGGGTTCTGCCAAGAGATGTTGAGGTTCTCATGCGCTCTACGGTGAGCACATGTCCCCGAGTTGGAGCCAGATGTTATCCCCCGGTTTAGGGATAACTAAGGAGATTCTGTCTCGAGGCCCACGGGCCCTAGACATGGAGTACCAAGAGCCAGATCGTCTTGAGCATGGCCCTAGAGGGCCCATCTTTTCATTCTTCAGCGCCTCCACTTTGTCAGCAGTAGCATCCATCACCTCGGCCTGGTCCTGTAGAAAAAATGGATCTTGCTCCATGAGGTAACGAGTCCGGGTATCATCGTATGTGTCACTCTGATCCTCAAAACCTTTGAATATGTGCATTCAAATCTTTTTGTTTATAACGGGTGCTTGGATCTTATACCTATCCACTTGACCATATCTTGGGGGAATGACAGGATGCCCTAGTAAGCTTGGGCCGGTTAGAGTTGCCACTTGGGGGATTTATGAGAAGCCATCGTCCACTCCCACCATACTTACCACTTTCCATCTTTCTCTCGCTCATCCATCCCATTACACTGGTCCAGGCATTGGGTTGGCCAAATATTTAAGGGTTGTACCGTGCCTTGTGGAAAGAAGGGGCTAAAGGCCCAAAGGGTAAAAGTAGCTGGCAAAAGATAGATGCCAAAGAATGAAACCTCGAGATGCTTCGCCCAAAGATCCCTGAGAAAGCAGTAAAAGGCTTCTTAGCAAGAAACAGAGGGACCCATAAAAGATAATAAAACAAGACCTAGTTAGAGGATAGGGGGTCTCATCACGAGCCAGCCTATTAGGTCCATGGGCATGTAGCGGTATGACACTACCAACAGCTGGTCACCACGTCAGGGTAGTGGCTCTTGGTGGCATAGCCAAGAGAAAGGGGGTCTCATCACAAGCCAGCCTTCTCATTTCCGTGAAATGCTTGTGTAACATTGCCACCACTGGTCACCACGCCAGGGCAGTGTCCCCTGACTAGCTTCTTGAAAGAAAAAGCAATAAGAATAAAGATAAAAGGCATGAATGAGCTTCGAAACATTTGCATCCATGACAGGTGCAACTCACCCTCTACAAAGGCACCCACAGGTAAGCCATGCATTTCCCTGTTATCACTGCGTCACTGCACCCCTTGCCCAGACATCCCTTACCACCTCATCCACTCACATGGCTTGGATTTGATTTCTCCCGGAAACACCCCACATACAGTGAGCATTAGCCCAATAGGACATCCTAGCGTTTCCTCCAAACTTGGATTGTAGATTAGTATAATGTCTTTGAGCACTTGTCCGGGTAAAGGGGGTTTTATGCACATGTTTAATAAAATTGATGATTAGATGTGATTGACATTGCTATGATCCCTGTGACTTATGAGCCCATGGAGAGCGTATTTGTTGATGTTTCAGGACCATACCCAATGGAAGGTACCAGATGGACAGGTACACATGGGGAGATGATTAGTTTGGACCTCCATGGCATTGAAAGCCCACCAGATGGATGTTGAGACCCCAATAGGGGGCAGAGACAAATCAAAGGGTTTGCACCGGAGAAGAGAAGGACGTTCCACAAGAGGCAGCTTGGCGGAGCCTTACCCAGGGGGGTTGTGCCTTTTCCACTAGGACGTTGGCCTTGGAAGGCCCATGACGTCACCTAGGACACCCATGATGTCATCCAGTACTTGTGGAGGATTTGGGAGGCAATTATGGCACGTGTGGCATGTTCCTGAGTCCCAAGAAGGCCTAACGTTTTGCCCCAAGAGGCCAACGTTGCCCTAAAAAGGGCTAATGTACCCTAAAAGGGCATGACGTCTTCATTTATGCTTGATTTAGGGTTTAATTTTAACATTTAATGTAAAAGTAGTATTTTTATGTAAATTTGGCCTTGTCGGCCTTTTGTGACCTAAAATTAAATTAAGGTCATTGCTATTGTATAAATAGAGAGCTAAAACTCTCTTTTTCTCATCTTTTTTCACTCACACTTGTGTGAGGTCTGAAATTTGCGGCCCTCATTAGAGTTTTGGCTGAAATTGTGGCGCACTTGTTGAAGGAGGCCTCTTTTTGGTGATCTTTGGCAATTTTCTTAGTGGAAGGTTTATAACTAGGGTTTGGCTTGATGAATACTTGGTAAATGTAAGTGAATTTCTGCAATCCTTCCCTTACTTGAATGGTTATAGTGTTTTGCTTGCATTTTGTTAATGAAATTGTGGGAATAAACCCTAGGAAATAAGCAAATGTTGGTGTCCTTATTTTAACTCCCTACTAGATTATGTCAAGGAGCTGTTTTTTTCTGTTGGAGACATTGCTAGGGCCTTGCCATTTCAACACCCTATCTCTTGTTCTTCATCCTAGCCATTTTTTTGCTTTGTCATTGAGCTAAAGAAGGAGGAAAATGTGCTAAGGCCTAGGGTTGCCTACACCTTAGTAAGTCGTTTTCCCCTAGAGTTTGATGGTTGAAGCCTTGGCTTACCAACACTTCATCCATCAAACTTCTCTTGTCTTTGGCTCTGTTATTATCATCTGGTTCCTTCAATTTTTGTTGCTATCTTTGACTCCATTTGCCCTATGATTTCACTGGTCTAAGACTTCTTGCTTGAGTGTTTTGATCACAACTTACAAACATCCAAAACCTCTGAACAACTACTAACACACTCTAACCCTAGCTTAGATTGACTTACTAACCCTATTGTTGCTATTATCCATTTGAGTTATAGTCATACCTTGTAGCAATTAATGTTTCTTCAAGCAATTGAAAGGTTGCCTAATGCATAGTAGTCCTTGCTTCTAATGAATGTTGGTATTGTGACATTGATGATCAATCATTCTTGTTCATTTTGAAGCTTCTTTAAAGCATTGATTGTGAAGTGACGTTTTGTGATTTTTGCTACTATACATCTTTGATTTGCTTCATCAATATATTAGTCAATTGCTTTATTTGAGAGAGTCTCCAATTATATAAAGTACTAACCAGCAAGTGACCTTGCAAATATAGTTTCATGTTGCTTTGTTCCGGGCAGGTACATTTCTGGTTATTATTATCTTTTATTGGTTGTTTAGCCAGACTTTTTGATTGATGGTGACTTGTGAGAGGGAAACCTTTACCTTAGCCTTTACCCTTTGCCTTCTCAAAACCCCAGGTCACCAGAGACGTCTCCCCTAGGCCTATCACCCTAAATAGAAAGAGATATCCTATTGAGGTGACAGTGATAGGATAGTCTCCAGTTACATCAATTTGTCTTCTTTTGCCTTCCCTTTACTTCCAAGTACAAACTACACGATAACAGGAACCATTTGTCAAAGGTATTTACGCTCGAGAAAAACTTCCTGACTTTGAGAGGCTTTGTGATGACTATATCTAGAAGGAGACTCGAATGGAGTCAAAGGCCAACAAGAAGGATGGTGAAGAGAACCTAGCTCTATTTGGTCCGTCAAATAAGGGCAAAGGTAAAGGACCCGACAAGGGTAAGGGAAAGAGTGAGGAGTCAACCTCACAGCCAGGAAAGAAGAACTTGAGTAAAATCAAGTGCTTCAGTTGTCATAAGCACAGTCATTATGCATCACAATGTCCAAAGAAGAAGAAAGGTAAAGGGGAGCAACAACAGCGACAAGTAGCAGCCTCTGTAGAAACTCAAATGAACGAGTTTGATGCCAAAATCGTGAAGGATTTCTCATTGGTATATTGCCTTTCTACCAGCATGATTTTGAGGAATGCATGGTATGTGGACAATGGGGCATCTTGACATATGACATCAGCCCGATAGTTTTTTCTAGTCTGACGAAGTAGGACTTGAGAGTACAGGTTAAGCTTGGTGATGATGTCGAGTACCCAAAAGCAGGAGTTGGTATTATTCCCTTCTAGCTCGAGTCAGGTAATTCTTTTGATTTTGACAATGTCTTGTTTGTGTTGGAGATTTGCAACTTCGGGCAATCATTCTCCACAAGAAAGTACAAGAAGACCCATCTATATGTAGAAATTTAATAACAAAATCAGCACAAATAATTTTGTCGTACTCTTAGAAACCTAAAGATTTATGTCTTACATGAATATCCGAGATGAACCCACATTTAGATAAATATCATAAACAGAAATACACATTACTAAGTACATTTGCAACGGAAAATAACAATGAACAACAGTCACAAATCCATGTAAACACACAAAAAATTTAGCAACTAGCCAGGGAAAATGTAATGTCCCTTTCAAAATAGGAGCTCCAAAGAGGAGGCTTAATGGTCTAAACCGCCCTGTTAGACTATAGCCAGGGCCAGAAAGAGGTAAACAGGGTTACTAGAGGTCACTCCAGTCAAAGGTGTTATATTCGAAAAGTGACATTGAGCTAAAAGTGGTTAAAAGCGCTTTTAAGTCAATTTGAGCTAAAAATAGAACAAACGAGCTAAAATTAGAAGTCAACAACGAATTAGGGTTTCAGCAGCAAATTAGGGTTTCAGGCAGCTATAAGAGAAGGTTCAGCGACCTAATTCATGATTATGCAGATTTTGACTTGTCATTAAGGAGAGAGGCGCATCTCAGGAGAGATAGTTCAGTGGATTCCAGAAGGAAGACACTAGTTGGTTGATTTCGGTGTTGAGAGACACACCCTAGTCACCGGGAAGATCACATAGGTCTTCCATCATTCTTCAGCAGCAGTTAAACAAGTTCCAGCAGCAAGGGCACACTTATTCAGGGTGAGGGCGTAGCTTCTGAGAAGGTTCAATGGATCAACTTGTCCCATCCAGGGAGAGTTCAGAGATTCCCCTCCGACCTAGTTTAGAGGAAGGCAAGGCGCATCTTTTGCCTGGTTCCTCGTCAAATTCCAACGGAGGAATCATCTGGGGCGCATTTTCCAAACATTGGGAGTGCAGCACTTTGGGCGGACCCATCCGGGGTTCCCGAGCGATCATCAAATCAGATCCAGGGAAACCCTTCCGACCCATTTCACAGTAGGCCGAGGCGATCATTTAGAGACACATCTCAGCGGATTCCGACGGTGGAATCACTAGGGTGCAATTTTCCAGTGAGAGAGGGGCGCATTCCCCCAGGGGGATCCATCCGGGGTCCAGACACACCAACAGAGGCGCCGGTCAATCACCAAGACTGAGAACTAGAGCAAGACGCACCATTTGGGACAATTTTCAAGCCATTCCGAGAGGTTTAGCCACCAGGGCAAACTTTTCGAACTTTCAACAGTTACCGTGTGCGCTGCCATAGTTCCAGCTCATCCATTGATCCCGCAATGCTCATCTATTATCGAGTATTATCATTTAGTTTGCTTATTGTATTCCGACTAAGATCCTTTTGTCATTTGATCTAGCCGAGTGATTCATTTTTATTCAGCCGCATTTGGCATTGTACTCACAGAGATATCATAATATAAGATTTGCAGTCTTTTGTCTCATTTATCATCTATATAGTCATTTATATGTTGTAACAATGAATTATCTACAGTAGATACATTGGATTATCAATGTTTCCCAGACTAGCCAAGTTAGGAACATTATAGAAAACCCCAATGTGGGGAACCCAATGAGAGAGATTTTATTCAGCTTCAAGAAAGTACATATCAGCAGCAGAAATACATTTTCCAGCAAGAGAAATTCACTTACAGCACCCAGTAGTCCCACATAAATCTGCCTTGAAATTCGTGCCAAATCCGTATTGTTGTACGGCCCCCTTTACTGAACAGCACGTCGAATTATGTGCCAACAGTAAGATATACAAACATAACAAAAAGTCCTTTCTGCAGCAAAGAAAACTTCAGTTTGCCTCGAAATGTGTGCCAACAACCAGCCTCGATTTTCGTGCCCTTTTCTCCTTGTACAGACTGTACGAATCCGTACAGTATGGCCTCCAACATAGAAATATATTTCAACAACTCTTACACATAAAATTGTCTTGGGAAATGTGCCCAATATCTCTTGGGAAAAGTGCCCAGTTGTTGCCCTCACGTTCCTTCCTCAAGCTCTCTCTAAAATCTCTCTCAAAAGTATCTTGCACGTTGTTGATATGAACAAAGGAGAATGATTCACTCATCCATGGGGCTCTGCTAGTGGTGAATGGCCCATAGCATCGGGCAGACATTATCCCAGATTGGTCATGCACGGGGCTACGCTAGTGCCGATATGATCAAGGGTAAATGATTCATTCATCCATGGGGCTTTGCTAGTGGTGAATGGCCCAAGTGTAGTCCTTCTCCTCTCATGGAATGGATGGACTCGAGATGTTATCACATTCATATTCCAGGACGAAATACATGTGTGGAGATGGCATATCAACATGGCTCGTGAAGACAACCTTTCTATGACAAAAGAAATCCAAGTATGGGGAACGCCTCCCTCATTGAGAGGGAGTGTTGGAGATTTGCAACTTCGAGCATCACTCTCCACAAGAAAGTACAACAAGACCCATCTATACCATTACAAGAAGCCCCAAGAGGAAGTTGAAGACTTGGGAAGAGAAGTCAACCCCACAGGAAAATAATAAGGAAATTGAAGACCCAGAAATATGAAGTTGGCCCTAGACTAGCACCCAGATTAGTATAAATACAAAACTGGCTCATTTCATTTGGACAATCAGACAGCTCCTTCTACAGTGCGCACAAGGCAGTTGCAGCTACAGTTCTGGTAAATTCTTGGTTCTGGTTATCTTGGAGAGTACGCCACACTTGGAGAAGCTCTTGCTTGGTTATTCTTGGTCATCTTATTGAAGCGCTAGGTCTTGGTGATGCTACCTTGGGGAGGATCTTCTCTATATGGTATTTTGGCTATTGATGGTGATGTACTGGTAATATCTTGGACTGAATTCTTCTAGAGAAAGGTTGTTGGGTTTTCCCCCAAGTTTGGGTTTACCAAGATAAACTCTTGTGTTCTTGTGTCTATTGTGCATGGTTAATATTTCTAGATCTCGTTATTTCCATTGCATTGTTATAGTTGGGATTTTCAGTGTATAGTTATTCTATGATAATTGTTGTATGAAAGTGAATCTTGTTATTAATCATAAGGCAATAACTATCAAGAGCTGAGAATTATAAAACACCAACAGTTTGTATCAGGTCTCAAAGAGAATTCGCTTTTAGTTTCGGTATGGAGGATAAGAACTTTGCAATGGAGTTTAAGAACCAGCAAATCCTCATCAAACCAAAGGAATCTAGCCCAGATATAGGGGTTAGAAAACGTAAGATGTACAAGTTGCAGAGTGAACCTATTCGAGCCATGGTGCATAACAATGACAGCTTGTGCAAGTTGTGGCACAAGAGGATGGGGCACCTACATCTCAGGGCATTGCCTATGCTAAGGGAGATAGTCACA
>JZKD02S1677102.1:107129-122941 GCA_000966675.3 Picea glauca | reverse complement strand
CTGAGGGTAAGTGTCGAACACGTGTTTGAAACGTGTCCTGTGAATAGGACACATTTCGTACACATGTCGGACATGTGTCCTCACGTATTGTGTCCAACACGTAGGATACGTGACACGGAGGGGGATTTGGACGTATCCTGTTACTTAGTTGACAAGTCATCTATAAACAGCAAGAAATACCTGGCACCATTGATTGAAGTAGTCGTCGTCAGTCGACAAATGTCTACATGAATGAGCTCAAGAATCCCCTTTGCTCTCCCAGCTTGCCCTTCAACAAACAACAATCTCTGTTGCTTCCCTACAAGACATGCTTCATATACAACCTCTGTCTAATTCTTAATACCAACTCGGCCATCCACCATATTTTCTTTTGTCAATAATGAAAGATAACAAAGATTTAATGCATATACCTCTAATGCCAAAGAGTGTTGATGTATTATCCAATTTTGGCACCAAGGCATGATCCTTGACCTTTTCATCATTCACCAATTTAAACAAAGCTTGTTCTTCTAGACCCGTAGCAATAGTGTTTTTGTAATTTTTATCAACAATGTAAAATATCTTATTGCTAAAAATAACATCTTGATATGTGCAAGTAGGTCTAGCGCCTTCTCAGATGGATATACAACTTATGTTCATCCTATCACAAGGCCCCTTATGTGGCTCATTGTGCCCACAACCTCGAGTTTATCCTCTCACACAACCCTTTTCTTGTTCTTCGTGGCTTTATTCATGTTGATCTTCTACAGCATGATTCTAACAATGATCCTCATGTTCAAGTGCCCTATTGCGGCCTAATCTATGTCCATTGTCTACGATCTTTGTTCAAAATCTGTTGGTCTGCAACCATCACTCCTCCTATACATGAATTTAACAATTGCACAAATGTAGATACTAGACACACTCCTGTGGGTGGCTTTATTTCTCTTTTTCCTTTTTAAATTTTTTTTAGGCATTTCTTCCTACGTTTCTCAAGAAATGCACACCATTTCTTAAACAAACAACTACATTTTGCGAGAAATGCAAGTTGTTTCTCACACAATGCATTAACCATCAAGAAATTGGAAACACACCAAAGACCACGTTTTTGGCACTCATTTCCCATTTCTAACAAATTATGCCAAGAAATGCACCCAAATCGTCACATCTCTGTAACTAGGTCCAAGAGTGACAAGTCATTGTAGATAAATTAAAAAGAAAGGTATTTGATTGAGAATCCTAGAGGCGGAATCTTCAAAATAGGAGAGTTGTAATCAGAGCAATTCTCCCTTCGCTTTCAATTTTTCTTTACACCATATTGGCATCACCATTGAGCATTTTGAGAGAGCTCCAAAAGATTATTCATAGCTTCCTATGGCAAGGAAAGGAACAATCTAATAGGAAAATTGCATTTACACTGGTGGAATGGGACAAAGTCTTACTTTAGGCCTGTGTTGGGGGTCTCAAGATTAGGGAAGCAAGAGTCGTGAACAATGACTTGGTAGCTAAAATTGTGTGGAATCTAATCGCAAGTCGTTCCTCTTGGTGGAACATGGAAGGAGGTCCTTCTTAAGAAATACTGTAATTCCAAGGACAAAAAGAGGGCTTTAGACCACTAGCCTCAATCCTCATGGGGGTTCCACAGTCAGACAATTGATTGACCTCTCTAGCCCTCTAATTAAAGACCACCTCTTGTGGTACCCTACAAGCAGCGAGCAAATAATTCTATGGGAAGAACAAATACAGCAGAGAAATAGTAGTTAAGTTTTGTCTTGGTGTAGATGGATAGTAGTTGCAGCTCTGGTTTTGCTGATATTAGGCCTCAAAAACCACATTTTAGCAAATTCCCACACCCAGAAGTGCTTAGAAACAGGTAGATCTCTCATCTTTGGAGCAGTAGACCTTTCGGATATAACGGAGGTCTTTGTATCTTTGCAGTGAAACTCTGTTCCTGTTGAAAAAATAAAGATAGAAACCATATCAAGCGCACTGCATTGTTCCCTGCAGTGGCATGTTTTTGCAGTTAAAATGCAAGTCAAAATCTCAGAGCAAGGACACTGCAAAGTTACAAGTTACGCTAATTAAACAATCACCCTTGTCAAAAACTTAATCAAATACTAGCAAGCATTCACTTAGCGGCAAAAAGATGCAAAGTATTCTCGACACTTGTAAAGGATGTAGTTTCTATCTGTTAATGCAGAGAACTAAAAGTTGGATAAAGTGATCCATACCATTAACCCATCAAAAAATACAATGCAATATTCTTTTCATACTCTTCCACGCCCCGGACATTTTGAGAAGCAACACTACTGTCCAACAAATTTGCAGAAGCAAAATGGCCGGTATACAGAACCAGGGTGTTCAGGCCCAAGCAGGTCATGCATTCTAAATAAGCATCCATGGGAAGCTTATTGTTTTCATATTCTATAGAAGTTAGATAAAGTGATCAATACCATCCACCATTAACCCATCAAAAGATACAATGTAATATTCTTTTCATACTCTTCCACGCCCCGGACATTTTGAGAAGCACCACCACTGTCGAACAAACTTGCAAAAGAAAAATGGCCGGTATACAGAACCAGGGTATCCAGGCCCAAGTAACTCATGCATTCTATAAAGACATGGGATGCTTATTGTTTTCATATTTTATAATTATTGCGTCTTATTTATAATTGCATGAATTGCATAATAGAGATTTCCTATAGACAAAAGAAATGTTGCAAATATCGTTTCCGAGAATATATAGGGTTACATAACGGCAAATATCAGAAAATAGAGAACCTGCAAAACTTAAAAAAAATAAGAAATCTCGAGAAAAAAAACAGAAATAGTTGGAAATATCGAGAAAATTTGTTTGCTACACTGCCAAAAAAGCCGCCGTGACGACATGGGTGCCTCTTGACCAGCCAGCTCAAAAAAATATACCATATGAAATGAGGAATTGATGTTTGGGCAGGTTATAATTATAATACTTGTATATGTGTGTTTATGTTTAACAATCTCTCTTCTTCTTTTTTCATCTTTTGCAAATTAATTCTTGCATAAAGATTGTAGGATGAGGAAGTGCACCTCCTAGAAACTCCAGCCATGCAATGGACCAAGATGGTTCCTCGCTCTCTGGCTTTATCAATGAACTCGAGGCAAGCCTCCAACCTATCCAAGAGGTTTTCTGTCGGATCGTCATTCAAAGGGACCTTCATTCTAGTGATTTGCGAACGCCGGCCTGTAATTTCCACGGAGCAATCCCCGGTTTCGATCCCCGGCCCTGAAACACCGCTCTCACTACTGGAATTTCTCACCAGATCGCCTTCTGAATGGGTTCTCCTCGAAAGTGATGAACCAAGTTGCCTCCTCCCATCAAAAGACGTCTGTAAGAAATTTGTGGAAAGCAGAGATAATACATGCGTGATTTTCACTTGGAGTTTTGAGTCATCTCCCAAAACGGTGCACATGTCAAAGAAATTGCCAATGTACAACCCCTCTCTCACTTTCTTCATTCCTTCCTGTTTTTTTACCTCAATCCACATATCAAGATATGGGCACCCAAATGCAGTGGAAGCCGTTTCACCTCAAATTCACAGCGAATTCAATCAAAACAGCCAAGATATGACCACCCAAATGCATGTAACAGCGGGTTTGATATTCAATTCACAGACCCAATTCGATCATAACAGGTAAAATGTGAGTAACACAGTGCATTCGAGAGTACAGTTTTAACCTCAGTTCACGGACGAGTTCAAACAAACCGGGTAATTAATTATAGGAAGACCGCAAAATTTAGTAATGCGTGCTTGAACGCAGTTACAATGCGGTGACAGAGAACCCCAACCAAGTAATATATAGGACAGATGCCCCGTGTGAATATCTATTTATGGAACCCCGATAACATTTAGCATAAATATTCCCCTGGTTCGAGCCCAACGGGAATTTTCAATTTAGACGGAAAGAAACGGAACTCAGCAGCCTGAACTCTGTCGCTAACAAAAAAAAAATTATTTGGCTTACCACCAACGAATGAATTTCTGAGCTCTCAAGACTCCTATCCATAACCAACTAACTAACTTTTTTTTTTAGCTTAACCTAGATTCATTCATTAAAATTCACATTCATAATGCTAAATTATAAAACTTATTTGTGAGGGAAAGGATATGTTCAAATTAAATTTTGGTGTATATGTAAAGGGAAGAGAGCAAGGGAGTTAGTTTAATTAATTCTAATAT
Source organism: Picea glauca (assembly GCA_000966675.3). Classification (NCBI taxonomy): domain Eukaryota; kingdom Viridiplantae; phylum Streptophyta; class Pinopsida; order Pinales; family Pinaceae; genus Picea; species Picea glauca. Next base: position 118,739 of record JZKD02S1677102.1, on the reverse strand, counting down.
TAGATTAGATTAGTTTTATTTGTGAGGGAAGGGTTATGTTCAAATTAAATATAAGATTTTGGTGTATATGTAAAGAGAAGAAAGTAAGGGAGTTAGTTTAACTAATTCTAATATTAGATTAGTTTTATGTTAACATGTTTTAAATTTGAATTTTTTTCACACAATTTTAAAAAATATATATTATAATTTAGTAACAAACTATGGTTGTATTGTCAATTGGGTTTAGTTCAATTGGTTTGTTTTCAGGGGTGTTTTCTCTCACCCATGTTCAATTCTCACAAGTGACATGTTCTTGATGTAATTCTAGACCTCCCCATAGGGAGAGTACATGACACTAAACCAGAGCTATCAAGCATAGAGAGATCAATTTTTTTAAGATATAATTTTTTTATAACATTTAATATAAAGGAATTAATACATGACATGGAATTAAATGATAAAAAAGATTACATCTTTAGAAATTTGATCCATCTCCAATATATTAGGGTTTAATTTCAAATTTATTTAAAAATGTGTAGAATTAAAAAGCACAAATGAAGAAAAAGAAAATTAAGAATTCGTATTTATGTTTTAGAAGTAAAAAAAATTGGCAAATTTTACTAATTTTCAAAATATCACTTATAAAAATTAGTAATATTTATAAATAAATAAAAATAATATATTGATATGAGGGGGATGGACCCTAGGGGCTAGGGTTTCTGCAATGTGACGTGTGGTTTCTTCTTGCATGGAGGATTGATCGAGGATCCACCTCAACTAGTGGATTACTCTGAAGACCTTTTGTCAAAGGATGACATCTTTACCTATTTGGTTATCACCTCGGGGCCAGTTTGAGCTACGGACAATATCAATTCTTTTGAAGGTCTAGTGGATCCTAAGGTGGGGGACTTTATTTGGTCTACGGATCAAGATCCTTCCAGCTTGCATCCCGACAAATTACCTCGATTATGTGAGGCCTTGATCTCTTCCTTGCTTCAACTCTCACAAATTGATCATCCTATGTGTCGGGAACCCATTTCGTCATTGGCGCATTTGCAGGGGAGAGACTCTTATCCTTGTTTGTCTCTATGTTTGAATCATGTTGCAATGTTGGGGTTATCGAGATTTGGGGGATCTGGGTTCGTTGGTAGTCGGCTTGGTATCTAAGATTTAGCAACGATGAAGTCTTCAAAAGGGGATCCTTGGAGAAAATGTAAGAAAATTGTGCGCTCTCGAGACAAAGACATAGCTCTAGTTGTTGGGAAGGATCTTCAAGTTTCACAGATAGCAGATATGGACAGGAGGACTTTGGTGGGGAAGTTTGGAAATTGTTAGATCTCTATGGGATTCTCTCTCGGTGGATGGAGCTACATTAGGTGTTGGTCTTGGGGTACTCTCCTATTTATCATCTTTTATCTAGAGGCTGGATACAGTTCGCTTTCAAAGAGAAGGAAGACTTGCTTAGGATTCTCTCGGTGCGATGGTTCTAGGACCAACAAGTTTTATGTACAAAACCTTGGCATCCATTATTTGATGTTAATATAGAAGGTATTAAGAGTGTTCTAGTCTATATTAAAATGTTGAATCTCTCATTGGAGTACTGATCTATTAAGGGTCTTTGGGCCATTGGGAACACGTTGGGTACTTTTATCGTGGTAGACACTGGCCTTAAACCCTCAACTAGTCGTGTTGTGGCACAGATTTTGGTTGAGTTGGATCTATCAAATGGTCTATATGAATCTATTAGGTTGGTGGCGGGCAAGCGTTCTTATGTCCAGGTTCTAGATTATCTTAATGTATCATTTTTCGATGCATGAGATGCCATAGCGTCGATCATATTGTTGAGGACTATGGTCGAAAAGTCCTTAAAAGGAATCAAAGATTCTCATGTGGGTTATCCAATCCTCTTGATCTATCATCTTTGAAGGTGCTACAAAAAGGTGATGAGTCTATCCCATTATCTTTGTCTCGAGATAAAAATAAATATGTGGATCATGCTCTAGCTTTGTCTAATCATGGAAAGGACGGGATCGTTGTAGGGATATTCTGGTTTCGTTGATAGCTCCTAGGTCCGAGGTTGGGGTTCAACAATTTTCCCAAGGAGATTATGGATGTGGACTTAGGGTTCTCGATGGCAGAATGGAGCAAAATTGAGGCATTATGGTTTGACAATATGAAAAAAATGCATGGACACGATTAAGTCAAATACATCTAATCCCTTGACTAATTTTTCCCCTCAAAAGGCTCTTCTCTCTTTTGAAGGGAGGGGTGGGACCAATGGCATTTCCATTCCACTAGGGGATTGGAGGGGTGGCTCCGATGACTATTTTCTTCCATTGGGAGTTTTTCCTTGTAAATATTAAGGAGGTTAGTTCCTTGAAGGACCCTATTGTCGATTTAGCAAATGACTTTGATCCCACCTTTGTTCTTTCGATGGGCTCCCATAAGGATCGCTCATCAAACTTGGTCTTAGCTTCATCAGGGAAGGACTCAAACCAGGGTCAAATCCTCATTTCTCTTCCCCCAGGGGTTTGGGTTATGTTTATGTTGAGTATCCTTGGCCTTCTAAGGCAGTGCAAAAATCCTCCCTCAAGCATGCTCAAGAAAAGGCATCTAGAGAGATATCTTAGGGATGCCAAAGACTTATTTCTAGGGTACTTAGAGCAGGTATCCCCCCCACTCTTCATCCATGAAATTTTTTTCGGCTAATAGGTTTGGGGGCAGACCCAAAAAGCTCTCCCTACAGAGGTTTATAGGGTAGGAGCAACCTGATATAGTTTTAGTTCGAGAGTCAATGGGGATGCGTGAATTCTTTCAGGATGGGATTTCATTGGGTTGGATTCAAAGGGGTTGTCAGGGGGTATCTTAACTAGTATTTATACTGCCATCTCTCTCATAAATAACTTTTTTGTGAAATCAGGTCTTCTTGTGTAGGTTCATTGCAAGGCTTTGGATCATATTCTTATCATTTGCAATGTATATGCTCCCTATTCTGTTAGGGAGTATTTTTGGGACAATTTCTTGAACATCCATGATTTACATGTGGAGAATATTATCATAGGTGGTGACTTGAATTTTTCTCTCGATAGCGAGGAGATTTGGGGGTAATCAACAACAGAGTCCACCCCTTAACTCATTATTTTCTCATCAAATTGGATCGAGCTTGGTGGATGTTGATTTGATCTCTCTAAGCCCTACCTGGAGTAACAACAGATCAGGTTCGGATGGAATTCTTGAGCGGTTGGACCGCTTTCTAGTTTATAATTACTTATTGCGGTCCATTAGAGTTTATAGATTATGGGTTGGAAAGGTCAAATGTTCTGACCATTTTCATGTCTAGTTGGAGTTGGATGGCCTAAGGGTTTGTTCTGGGGCACCATTCAAATTGGATCCTTCTTGGATCGAGATCAAGGACTTTCGAGCTCTGGTGGAAGCTCATTGGACAAAATTTGATCCTAGTAAAGGTATAGGAGCTTCTCACCAATTTTTGGCTTCTATAAAGCAGTTGAAGCACGTTGTTGTTCAGTGGGACAATGCTCATAGGAAGGCTCGGGAAAAATCTCTTCTTGACATCGAGGAAGAGTTGGCACACAACTATGACAGTATCTCTCTGGAACGGGGAGGTATGTTGGATGTCGATCACGTCTATGGTTTAGAAACACTCATCACTCCATTTTAGTGGAATAAGAAAATGGGTGGCGGATAAAGAGTAGGGTGCTCTGGCTAGACATTGGTGATTCAGGTGGATATTAGCGGCCACCCACCTATTCCACTAGCTCAAAGACCAGTTTCCATTTTGGCAATTTTTCTACAGTTTTTCAGGTCCTAAACTTTTGGGGTCGTTTTGAGGCCCTAAGTAGCGTTTTTTGGGTGAATCACTATTACATTGTAGGGATTATCCAAAGTGTGATGACAACATGTCTAGTCCTAGGATAGTTCTTTCCAACGAGTTATCGTGTGCCTAAAACGGAGATCGTATGCAAAAGTTACGACCACGGGAAGTTGATGTACCAACTTACCCCATCGGGGCCCACATGACTATTGGCGCTTCATCTCCTAGGGTTAGGTTTTTTTATGTTTAGGGTTTTCTCATTTATGCTTTATGTTAAAAATGCCTTTGGGGCCTCATTGTAATCAAATTCTTGTGAATGAGCATAACCAACACATCTCTTCTGAGAGATAAGTTACCACCATTCTAGCTAGCTTGTGTGTTTTTGCATTTTACAAACTTTTGTATTTCAGACAGCTAGTAATAGAATCTAAGCTTTATTGTATTATTGTATTCCTTGCCATATCTTTATGTATTTCTTTGTTATATATCAGTTATATTTCTGCCTTCATATCGTTCCCCAAAATAATATGGATCGGTGGTATCAGAGCGGTCTGCTCCTGTCGTTCTTAGTGCATGCCCCCGGCGAGGTCAAGGTGTAGAGAATTGGGTCTCGAGCTTGTTTCTCTTGAGGACAACCGCTCTTGCACACCCAAGAAACCTTCCATGGCAAAAGAAAAGAGGGACGACGGGACAGGAGATCCTTTCAAACTATTGCTTGAGGAAACCCTTGTGCGACAGAGGAAGAAGATGATGGATAATTTCACCTAGATCCGTCGAGGACCACCAACAACAATGGAGGCACCTTCAACCAGCAGTCACTTCGAAGGTGTGACTCCCTTCAAGGTACAAGTTAAATTTGATATTCCTTTATTTGAAGACTAGATAGACGTCGACGCTTTAGAAAAATGGTTAAATATGCTACAGGGTTATTTCTATGTCCACGATTTTTCCAACAGTGAAAAGATCACATTCACGCTTCTTAAGGCCCTTCCCCATGTCAGAGATTGGTGGGAGACTTAATGTGAGCAACATGTCGAGGATGAATCTGTATTTTTTGGGCCATGACCCACTTGGGTGGCTTTTGTCGACGCCCTCGAGGAACAATATTACCCTGTTGGAAGTTATGATGACGAATACACGAGATGGACCACACTGCGCCAAGAGAGGGGCCAAACAATGTCGGAGTTCACCAATACTTTCCATACCTTGTGCACCAAGATGGGTATCAAAGACTTTGAACGACATCTGGTCCTAAAATACTGTGGGGCTCTGCACAGGTACATCCAAACTGAAATGGATTTTTTGGACATCTCATCATTGGGAGTCGCTTAACGATAGGTTGTCAAAATCGAGTAGAAGTTGAAGCAACAGAACAAGCAGGAGTTCAGATCTGCAAATGTGCAACCGCTAAAGTATGGTAACTATGGCCCTAACCTCCAAGCCAAAGGACAGAGCAAAGATGGCCAACCCCGAGATAACCATCCTAAGCCACCAACAAAGAAGGGTATTGGGAAGTCGAAGAAGGACACTGGAAAATGGTGTGAGTTCCACAAAATCCCTTGGCACAATATTGATGAATATCGCTCCAAATGGTCTTTGTTGGCTGAGACAAAAGCCTTAGGGTCAAAGGCTAACTCAAATTCTAATTCAGAACCAGAAAAAGGTAGACAAATCATTGATGCAAAATCTAGTGTCAATATCGCTACCACAAAATTCTAGCCAGAGGAACTGGAGGAGCCTAAAGAAGGGGAGAACATTTTCCACTCACAAATGTGGGTGAAGGGAACCCCACTCCATTTCATTGTTGACAGTGGTAGCTAGAAGAACTAGATCTCAATAGAGGTTGTCAAGAGGTTGAACCTGACAGCTACGACACATCATTGGTCATACAACATCGGTTGACTCAGCCAGGGACAGGATATCCGCGTCATCCAACAATGTCGCCTGCACTACGACATCAAACCCTTGAAAGATGAGGTATTGTGTGACGTTTCCCCCCTTTAAGTTTGTGATGTTTTTCTAGGAAAATCATATATGTGGAAGCATCATGCTATTTATGAATATAGGCCCCGTAGTGTCATTATTACTTTGGGAGATCAACTCTGCAAGGTACTAGAGGCAGTCCCAAACACTATGGTCTCTTTGATCTCCGCTAAGCTATGCATAAAGGGGGTCTCTCATACCGGGATATTTTTCCTCTGTATGGTTCAATCGGGAGGTGAATAGAAGGTCACTGCAACCGCCAAACCCTCTGCACGAGGTCTCTCTTCCCGACAACAACAAGTGGACGGAATAATAAAGGAGTACAAAGACATACCCGCCTCGCTTACTGGGGTGCATGTGCACTATCAAGTAAAACACTCCATTGATCTGACACACAGTGCTCCTCTTCCTAATGGCCCTGTATACAAGCATTATGTTATGGATAATGAAGAAATCAAATTCCAGATCCAAGAGCTAATTTTGAAGGGCCACATCAGACCAAGCTCCTCACCTTGCGGAAGCCCAATTGTTATGGTACAGAAGAAGGATGGAACATGGCAACTTTGTATCGATTATAGAGCCCTGAACAAGATCATAGTCAAGAACCGATACCCAATTCCCCTGATTGATGATCTTCTTGATCAACTCAAGGGAGCCAAGTTTTTCAACAAGATTGATCTGAAGTCAGGCTACCACCAGGTGTCGATTGAGCAAACTGATGTGTGGAAGACAACCTTCAAGTCTAAAGAAGACCTCTTTGAGTGGTTGGTCATGCCTTTTGGCTTGACTAATGCCCCGACTACATTCATGTCGATGATGGATGATATATTATGACCATTCACAAACCCCGTTGTGGTTGTATATTTGGATGACATCCTCATCTTCAACAAAACTTGGGAGGAACATTTGGAGCATATTCAGCAGGTATTGGGCACCCTGAGACAACATAATTTATATGCCAATTTGGAGAAGTGTTCCTTCATCATACAATGAATCCAATATTTGGGATACATCATGGATGAGCAAGATGTACATATGGATCCAACCAAGATCCAAGTCATCCGTGATTGGTCGGCCCCAAAGACAATGGCCGAGCTTCGTAGCTTCTTGGGCCTCGCCAACTTTAATCAGTGGTTGGTGTTGGGGTTCTCTCATATTGTTTGGGCACTAAGCCAGGGGACCAAGGGTGGCGCGAAGGCTAAGTTTGTGTGGTATGCGCCCCAACAGAAAGAATTCAAGGATTTAAAATTCTGCCTCTGCTCAGCTCCAATCCTCATTCTGTCATACCTGCAACAACCATTTGAGATTGAGACAGATGCTTCATATTATGCTATCGGTGCAGTCCTCACTCAACAGGGGCATCCAATAGCCTATCACAGTGAAAATCTATCCGATGTTGTCTGTAGATACCCCACATACGACAAAGAGATATACTCCATTGTGTAGGTATGTCGACAATGGAAGCATTACATTATGGGGAAAGAAACGGTCATCCACATTGTTCACGGGCCTCTGCAATTCATGCAAAAACAAGGAAAGTTACAGAATGACCACCATTAGAATTGGTCCACGTACCTGCAGCAATTCCACTTGAATATCAAGTACAAGAAGAGTAGCATCAACCATGTCGCAGATTGCCTCAATCGTCCCCCGGTGGCAGCGCTAACTATAGTTCTTAACTTCTGTGGACATGAGACATTTAGATGGCCAGGATTATACAATAATGACTTTGACTTTGCTACTTTCTATAAGACATTGAGCACATGCAAAACAGTTCCCGACTTTCATCTCCAGGATGGATTGCTATGCCATCTGAGCCATCTTTATGTTCCTTCAAGCGAGCGTGCCAAGCTAATCTAGGAAGCTCATTATAGCTAGGCAATGGGAATATTTTGTGTAGAAAAGACAGTGGCAGTACTGCAAAAGCATTTTTATTAGTTGAAGTTTTGACAAGATGTTCGTAAGTACATCAGATCCTGCACTGCATGCATCATTTCCAAGCTCGTAATAAATAAATAGGGGCAATGCACCTCTCTTCTGCTCTGAATAGCCCTTGGGAGTCCATCTCCATGGACTACATGTTCGGCATGGCTTCAACTATGCATGGGAATGACTGTGTCTTCGTGTTCGTCAATCGATTCTCTAAGATGGCAATTTTGGCACCCTCCAAGAAGAGCATCATTGCCGAGGCCATTGCCAAGTTCTTCTTCACACATGTTTGGGTTCATTTTGGGCTCCCACAGACTATTATCTCTAATCAAGATAGTAGGTTCCTGAGCAGTTTTTGGTCCAGCCTATGGTCGATGATGGACACCAAGTTGACCAAATCGACTGCCTTCCACCCACAGACTGATGGGAAAATAGAGGTAGTCGACATGATGATTGTTCATATCTTGAGGATGTATAATTCCAAACATCCACGCACATGGGATGAAATCCTTCTTTATGTTCAACATAGCTACAATAGAGCCCTCCATAACTCTATTGGCCACAACCCTTTTCAGGTGTGTTTGGGGTTCCAACCATTGGCCCCCATTGACATAGCTCTTCCCATTGCAGTCGCACAGGAAGAGTTTTCCCATGCCCAGACCGAGGTTGAACGGGAAGCCAAATTTGTTGAGCACATCCAACAACAAGTTCAAGATGTTGTACAGAAATCCAATGGCAAGTACAAGCAGTGCCACGATCAACATCGGGTACCACACAAATTTCAGGTGGGAGATAAGATCTGGTTTCATTTGTAGAAAGAATGCCTCATAGGACCCCACCGGAAGTTGTGCCCACTCTGATATGGGCCTTAAACCATCACCAAGGTTATGGGTGAGAATGATTTTGAATTAAGTATTCCTCCTTTCCTTAACTTGCACCCATTATTTAATGTGGAACTGCTCCGACCATATTTTCCACCTCTCCTGGACACTTCGGATGCGGTCGAACAGTTGGCCCCTATTAAATTTAATCCTTCCTGCATTGAACATGCGACAATTGATCGTATCATGAACACCAAGACAAAGGAAAGTCGCCAACAAACTCTCAAACTCCATCGGGTCATCAAAGCAGGGTAGTTTCTTCATCAGGGCAAGTGGCTCACTATGGGTCATATTCAACATCTTATGCAGGAACTTGACGCAATGGAGACCATTGCTTCTTAAGGGTAGAGGAATGATCCAAGTGGATATCGGTGGCCACACACCTATTCCAATGGCTCAAAGACCAATTTCCATTTTGGCAATTTTTCTACAGTTTTTTGGGTCCTAAACTTTTGTGGTCATTTTGAGGCCCTAAACAATGTTTTTTTTGGGCGTGACACTATCATGTAGTCAACTTTGACCAGATTGAGACAACAAAATCTGTATTCCTTGGATAGTTCTTTCCAATGAGCTATCGTGCGCCAAAAACGGAGATCGTATGCAAAAGTTACGACCCCGAGAAGTTGATGTACCAACTTACCCCATCAGGGCCCACGTGACTTTTGGCTCTTCATCTCCCGGGGTTAGGTTTTTTTATGTTTAGGTTTTTCTCATTTATACTTTACGATATAAAGGCCTTTGGGGCCTCATCGTAATCAGATTCTTGCGAATGAGCGTAGCTGACACATCTCTTCTCAAAGATAAGCTACCACCATTCTAACTAGCTTGTATGTTTTTGCATTTTACAGTCTTTTGTATTTCAGACAATCAGTAATAGAAACTGATCTTTATTGTATTACTGTGTTCCTTGCCATATATCTATTTATTTCTTTGTTATATTTTTGCCTTCATATCGTTCCCCAAAATAATCTGAATCAATTGGTTATTTAAATACAAAGTTTTTTCGACGTTTTGTTAAATATAGGAAGAGTTATAACACCATTTGGGAGCTGGAGGGTGATGACGACTCAAAAGTTCATGGTTTCTCATATTTTGCTACGTTTCGAGTTTGTCATTTCCAATCTTTTTTTCAGGAATCTCCTCAATTTAAAATGGATATGGCCCTCAAACTTCTATCGCATTTTCCTCATTAGGTAGGTGACGAAGAAAACCAATCAATGTTCATTGAAATTACAAAGGAAGAACTTCATGCAAATTTAAGCTCCTTTCAATGGGAGAAGAACCCTGGGCCCGATGGTTGGTCGATGGAATTTTATAATGGATTCTTTAATTTGTTGGGCGATGATCTGTTGAGGGTCATTGATGAGATTTGTATTTCTGACAAAGTATCTAGTAGTATCAAATCAACTTTCATTACATTGATCCCTAAAGTGGATCGACTGTCGACCTTTGATGATTTTCAACCTATTGCATTATGTAATTGTCTATATAAAATTGTGGCAAAAATCATTACCATGCGTATCAAACCAATGTTGTCAAGGATTGTCACATCCGAGCAAATTTTTTTTTTTTAAGGGTCGTTTGATACACGAGGCAATCAAATCAGCCTAGGAGGGCATCCATTCCATCAAGATTCATCGGAGGCTTGTCTCAGTGATCAAATTGGATCTTTCCAAGGCATATGATAGAGTGTCTTGGTTATATCTTTGACTTTTATTACTTCAAATTGGATTAGATTTAATGGTGGTAAAATGGGTAATGACATGTGTAATTATGGATGTTCATAATTAACATCCAAGATATTCAGAATTACCCTTCCATTTTGCAGTTTTAATCAATGGTGTAGCCTCTTATTTTTTTTCATGGAGGTTGGGGGCATCGACAGGGGTGCCCTTTATCCCCATACTTGTTCTTATTAGTATTAGATGGTCTTATCCAAGATATCGTGGAATCATCAAGGCTCCATAAATTGTAGGGTATTCAGATGGGGGTGTTGTGTCACTTACCCATTTATTTTTTGTCGACGACATTTTATTATTTTGTAATTGTGTGGCAGCAGAGGGTCCTGTACTCAAAGGGGTTTTGGATCTTTTTCGTGATGCATCTGTCATGGTGATTAATGTTGGGAAATCTATTGTGTATTTTTCTGAGTGTGATGTGGCCTGTGACAAGCGATGGCTAATATTTTTCCTTATCCCTCCTTTGAACTCAATGATGGCCTGGAATACTTGGGATACAAGATCAAGCCAAATTGTTATAGCTTAATTGATTGGGGGTGGTTGGTCTTGAAAGTTGAGAAGAGAATTACATTGTGGTGCAATAGGTGGATATTCAGGGGTGGACGTATTACTCTCATTGCATCGGTAATTGAGGCTATACTGATTTACTAGCATCTATTCCAAAGGGAATCTTGGCAAGGATTTATGTTACAACTTCTTGTGGAAGGGTAATTATGAATATCTTGGCTCTCATCTTGTTAGCTGGAAGGTTATTTTTCATCCAAAATCAATTGGTGGGTGGTGTCTCAAGGACCTGGTTCATTTTAGCAAAGCTCTAGCGACCAAGACCCTAAAGACCTTTCTCACCCAAGATAGTATTTGGCATTGTATTTTATGCGCTAGATATATATACAGTCGGACACAATCCTTGACTGGATTTGTTCGCCTAGGAAAAATACCTCTACTGCTTTGATCCATTGGAAGAATTTGACAATTCCATTCCCGATTGTAGGCAAATATTTAGCCTAGAAGGTGGGGTCAAGCTTATAGGTTTAGTTGGGCCAAAATGCTATAGTGGGATGCTCCCCAAATATATTTGTCCTCGATGACTTGGTTGTTTTTCTTCAAGAAAATAACTTGTGTACTCTTAATTGTTTCGGCGGTAGGAGAACCACCTCACTCTAGAGTTAGGGTTGGAAATCAACGGTCGATTTACACTTATAGGAGCGTTGGCATGACCAGTGGTATGTTTTTATTCCGGAATTACTGAGAGTGCATGTGAAGTTTA
>JZKD02S1677102.1:75419-104683 GCA_000966675.3 Picea glauca | reverse complement strand
CAATCGGTCGAAAAATGAAGAAGTTAGGCCTCCTGGAAGTCTCCCTCTTCAAGCTTGTTGTCTCTGGTTCTACAATTCGCACCCTCCTTGAGTGAACCTGGCTCACACGCTCTTTAAAGCGTAAAACCCAGCACCGGGCGCAACCACGCCAACGGTGCAAACCGTAGGACGGTTAAGGCGCCTCCAGCCCCTAACCGCCTCGGCACTTGGGCATATGGCCATGTGACCTTGCGCTGGGCGAAAAGGGTGGTTAATCCGTTGTATAACCGCGCGTTTAACCCACCGGTCAACCCACACACACATTTAAACTTTGGTTATGGTTCAAACCCCCGCGCGCATGTTTAATATAATATGCAAACTTTAATATATATATATGCAATGTAATATTGCAATACATTGCAATTAAATGCAATGCGCGCGCCAACGGTCGGCCAATATATATATGGTCATATGTGTTAGAATGTGTCCTCAGGTCAGGGCTAAGCCCCGGCCCGACCCCCCTTTGCATACAACATATATCAACGTTAAATAATAGTAAAACCATATTACTAACAAGGTTCATGCGGCGGCATAATGCTTAGCGGAGACTTTGTAAAGTTTGTGCTATGGGAGGTCCAGGGGTCGAACCCCGTGGACTCCCAATACAATTTTACATATGAAAACAATGACCAAAGAATGAGCGACACGTGGCGCCCTCGGGTTGGGCCACGTGTCCTCATATTATTCGCCCATAACGGACACGTGTCAACATGCTACTCGCCAATATCAACCAATGAAAACGTGCCACGTCACCCACCTGCCACATCACCGCACGGATGGTACATCCATGCCACGTCACCGTACGGACTGTACGGACAGGTACAGTCAACATCCAAAATTTTTGCCTGTTTGCCTTGGTGAACATATCACGATATCTTCTCCATACAGACTCTGTTTGAGAAAGTAAATATACCACCGGAATCAGGAAGACGAGACGGACGCAATGGCACTGTTTTCGTCGCATTCTGAGCACTTTGAAAATTGAGCAAAATTTGATCCCCTGATCAGCTATGCCATCTGAGCCATCTTTATGTTCCTTCAAGCGAGTGTGCCAAACTAATCTAGGAAGCTCATTATAGCTAGGCAATGGGAATATTTTGTGTAGAAAAGACAGTGGCAGTACTGCAAAAGCATTTTTATTAGTTGAAGTTTCGACAAGATGTTCGTAAGTACATCAGATCCTGCATTGCATGCATCGTTTCCAAGCTCGCAATAAATAAATAGGGGCAATGCACCTCTCTTCCTACTCTGAATATCCCTTGGGAGTCCATCTCCATGGACTACATGTTCGGCATGGCTTCAACTATGCATGGGAATGACTGTGTCTTCGTGTTCGTCAATCGATTCTCTAAGATGGCAATTTTGGCACCCTCCAAGAAGAGCATCATTGCCGAGGCCATTGCCAAGTTCTTCTTCACACATGTTTGGGTTCATTTTGGGCTCCCACAGACTATTATCTCTAATCAAGATAGTAGGTTCCTGAGCAGTTTTTGGTCCAGCCTATGGTCGATGATGGACACCAAGTTGACCAAATCGACTGCCTTCCACCCACAGACTGATGGGAAAATAGAGGTAGTCGACATGATGATTGTTCATATCTTGAGGATGTATAATTCCAAACATCCACGCACATGGGATGAAATCCTTCTTTATGTTCAACATAGCTACAATAGAGCCCTCCATAACTCTATTGGCCACAACCCTTTTCAGGTGTGTTTGGGGTTCCAACCATTGGCCCCCATTGACATAGCTCTTCCCATTGCAGTCGCACAGGAAGAGTTTTCCCATGCCCAGACCGAGGTTGAACGGGAAGCCAAATTTGTTGAGCACATCCAACAACAAGTTCAAGATGTTGTACAGAAATCCAATGGCAAGTACAAGCAGTGCCACGATCAACATCGGGTACCACACAAATTTCAGGTGGGAGATAAGATCTGGTTTCATTTGTAGAAAGAATGCCTCATAGGACCCCACCGGAAGTTGTGCCCACTCTGATATGGGCCTTAAACCATCACCAAGGTTATGGGTGAGAATGATTTTGAATTAAGTATTCCTCCTTTCCTTAACTTGCACCCATTATTTAATGTGGAACTGCTCCGACCATATTTTCCACCTCTCCTGGACACTTCGGATGCGGTCGAACAGTTGGCCCCTATTAAATTTAATCCTTCCTGCATTGAACATGCGACAATTGATCGTATCATGAACACCAAGACAAAGGAAAGTCGCCAACAAACTCTCAAACTCCATCGGGTCATCAAAGCAGGGTAGTTTCTTCATCAGGGCAAGTGGCTCACTATGGGTCATATTCAACATCTTATGCAGGAACTTGACGCAATGGAGACCATTGCTTCTTAAGGGTAGAGGAATGATCCAAGTGGATATCGGTGGCCACACACCTATTCCAATGGCTCAAAGACCAATTTCCATTTTGGCAATTTTTCTACAGTTTTTTGGGTCCTAAACTTTTGTGGTCATTTTGAGGCCCTAAACAATGTTTTTTTTGGGCGTGACACTATCATGTAGTCAACTTTGACCAGATTGAGACAACAAAATCTGTATTCCTTGGATAGTTCTTTCCAATGAGCTATCGTGCGCCAAAAACGGAGATCGTATGCAAAAGTTACGACCCCGAGAAGTTGATGTACCAACTTACCCCATCAGGGCCCACGTGACTTTTGGCTCTTCATCTCCCGGGGTTAGGTTTTTTTATGTTTAGGTTTTTCTCATTTATACTTTACGATATAAAGGCCTTTGGGGCCTCATCGTAATCAGATTCTTGCGAATGAGCGTAGCTGACACATCTCTTCTCAAAGATAAGCTACCACCATTCTAACTAGCTTGTATGTTTTTGCATTTTACAGTCTTTTGTATTTCAGACAATCAGTAATAGAAACTGATCTTTATTGTATTACTGTGTTCCTTGCCATATATCTATTTATTTCTTTGTTATATTTTTGCCTTCATATCGTTCCCCAAAATAATCTGAATCAATTGGTTATTTAAATACAAAGTTTTTTCGACGTTTTGTTAAATATAGGAAGAGTTATAACACCATTTGGGAGCTGGAGGGTGATGACGACTCAAAAGTTCATGGTTTCTCATATTTTGCTACGTTTCGAGTTTGTCATTTCCAATCTTTTTTTCAGGAATCTCCTCAATTTAAAATGGATATGGCCCTCAAACTTCTATCGCATTTTCCTCATTAGGTAGGTGACGAAGAAAACCAATCAATGTTCATTGAAATTACAAAGGAAGAACTTCATGCAAATTTAAGCTCCTTTCAATGGGAGAAGAACCCTGGGCCCGATGGTTGGTCGATGGAATTTTATAATGGATTCTTTAATTTGTTGGGCGATGATCTGTTGAGGGTCATTGATGAGATTTGTATTTCTGACAAAGTATCTAGTAGTATCAAATCAACTTTCATTACATTGATCCCTAAAGTGGATCGACTGTCGACCTTTGATGATTTTCAACCTATTGCATTATGTAATTGTCTATATAAAATTGTGGCAAAAATCATTACCATGCGTATCAAACCAATGTTGTCAAGGATTGTCACATCCGAGCAAATTTTTTTTTTTTAAGGGTCGTTTGATACACGAGGCAATCAAATCAGCCTAGGAGGGCATCCATTCCATCAAGATTCATCGGAGGCTTGTCTCAGTGATCAAATTGGATCTTTCCAAGGCATATGATAGAGTGTCTTGGTTATATCTTTGACTTTTATTACTTCAAATTGGATTAGATTTAATGGTGGTAAAATGGGTAATGACATGTGTAATTATGGATGTTCATAATTAACATCCAAGATATTCAGAATTACCCTTCCATTTTGCAGTTTTAATCAATGGTGTAGCCTCTTATTTTTTTTCATGGAGGTTGGGGGCATCGACAGGGGTGCCCTTTATCCCCATACTTGTTCTTATTAGTATTAGATGGTCTTATCCAAGATATCGTGGAATCATCAAGGCTCCATAAATTGTAGGGTATTCAGATGGGGGTGTTGTGTCACTTACCCATTTATTTTTTGTCGACGACATTTTATTATTTTGTAATTGTGTGGCAGCAGAGGGTCCTGTACTCAAAGGGGTTTTGGATCTTTTTCGTGATGCATCTGTCATGGTGATTAATGTTGGGAAATCTATTGTGTATTTTTCTGAGTGTGATGTGGCCTGTGACAAGCGATGGCTAATATTTTTCCTTATCCCTCCTTTGAACTCAATGATGGCCTGGAATACTTGGGATACAAGATCAAGCCAAATTGTTATAGCTTAATTGATTGGGGGTGGTTGGTCTTGAAAGTTGAGAAGAGAATTACATTGTGGTGCAATAGGTGGATATTCAGGGGTGGACGTATTACTCTCATTGCATCGGTAATTGAGGCTATACTGATTTACTAGCATCTATTCCAAAGGGAATCTTGGCAAGGATTTATGTTACAACTTCTTGTGGAAGGGTAATTATGAATATCTTGGCTCTCATCTTGTTAGCTGGAAGGTTATTTTTCATCCAAAATCAATTGGTGGGTGGTGTCTCAAGGACCTGGTTCATTTTAGCAAAGCTCTAGCGACCAAGACCCTAAAGACCTTTCTCACCCAAGATAGTATTTGGCATTGTATTTTATGCGCTAGATATATATACAGTCGGACACAATCCTTGACTGGATTTGTTCGCCTAGGAAAAATACCTCTACTGCTTTGATCCATTGGAAGAATTTGACAATTCCATTCCCGATTGTAGGCAAATATTTAGCCTAGAAGGTGGGGTCAAGCTTATAGGTTTAGTTGGGCCAAAATGCTATAGTGGGATGCTCCCCAAATATATTTGTCCTCGATGACTTGGTTGTTTTTCTTCAAGAAAATAACTTGTGTACTCTTAATTGTTTCGGCGGTAGGAGAACCACCTCACTCTAGAGTTAGGGTTGGAAATCAACGGTCGATTTACACTTATAGGAGCGTTGGCATGACCAGTGGTATGTTTTTATTCCGGAATTACTGAGAGTGCATGTGAAGTTTACTCATCAGGATGATGAACTTGTATGGATTTACAACAAACCTAGAGGTAGTTATTCAACAATGTTGGGTTATAGGGCTCTAATAGATCACAATGGTGATGTGGATCTTTGGTCATATAAACATGTTTGGAAGTTAAAGGGCCCTTCAAAGGGTGTTTTACTTTTTTGGTTAATATTGAAGGGTAGGGTCCTCACTTGGGATAGAATGCAGTGTCATGGCAAATAGGGGCTTGGCATTTGTGTTTTGTACAAAGAGACAAAGGAGTCAAACCATCACCTTTTCATATTCTATCCCTATTTGCAGGTATGGAAATAAGTTGGTGACCATTTGGAATGGGTCAATGATCAAAATTAGTTAACAATTGTCTTATTACTTATATCAAAACAACAAGACAATTAATAACAATGCATTAAGAACATATATAGTTGAAAATAAAATATGGAAATTACACAAGTTTTGGTGAGTTGGAAACTTCATTAACATGCTCAAGATTAAGTACATATACATACCACAACCTTCTCTAAAAGTTAGTACAAATCCTCCCAACTCTCCAAACCCTAACTAGGGTATACTAACAAAACCCTAGCAACCAAGAAGATTCAATATGTAAGAATCACTCCAACTCATCCTCAAAGGCAAGACATCCTCTCCTCCTCTTTTTGTTCAAAATTCCACTCTAGGTTTTTATCAAAAAACCCTAATCTCCAAGTGATAAGTCATAAACCTAGACCTCCAAGATACTCCAAGAAGACCAATAAACCCTAGCTACAAGAGAGAGAGAGTGCACTCTTCTCTATGTCACATCTTGTCACAATAGTGAATACAAGTGAGTGAATGAACATACATGAATGGAAATACTATCTCCTTCCTCTATTTATATGAGAGGCAAGGGAGACAAACAATACAACGTGGGCCTTATCCTTTATAAACAACATAAACAACCTACAATGAACACTTGTAGGCCAACACAAGTGAGATGCTACACTCTAAAGTGCATGTGTCATGCTCCAAGGTGATGTAGCTACGCAATTCAAGTCCACATCCTTCCACTACAAACCTTCACATACTCCATCGATCCTCCTAAGCAACGTACTCTTATAGGTTAGATACCCCTAGAATAATATTGTGAAAGCCCCAGGCATCTCCGATCCATCTCAAATCATCTAGACAAGAATCCAAGCTCCCACATGCCAACTAGGGCTTGATTCCCTCCTCCAAGCTACACAATGTTCCTCGTCCCATGTAGTGTGCTCTTCAGGCAAGTCGACCCTTCAGAGGGCCCCAATGAAGGGCCTCCACCAAATTATCAAGAGAACTCAAATGCCCAAGTGAAGAACACTAATCGATCAATCATCTAAGGTCAAACAACCACTAAGTAAAGGATCTTGACTATGCAAATCCATTAAGTACTATCTCTCATGTGTCAATCCATCTCGAACCATCTAAGGGTTGAACATACACCATGTACTCCAAATTTCATGAAGCACCCCAAGCATGGTGTAAACACCTTTGGAGTAACCTTGAAAGTTAACACTCCATACTATCCTCAAACTGATGGCCAAGCTAAGAACATTAATAAAATCCTCACAACCTTGCTTTAAAGGACGGTGAACCAACATAATACCAACTGTAATCACATGTTATTGGTAGCTTTACGGGCCTACCAATTATCAATAAAAATGACCATGAGATTCACACCCTTCCATATCATTTATATATTAATTAGAAGTAGTTTTCCCCATTGAAGTGAGATCCCCTCCCCCCAACCTCTAATCTTGAATTTTCCCCTATTTACAGCCATTTGTGACCTAAAAGTTCAATTGGCCCATATGATAGCATTCAAGCTCTGTTTTTCATGTTGTTTACACCGTTGGATTTGTTTTCTTGAACACTTTCATGCCATGGTTGTTGTTTCTTCTGTGCAAGATGTTGTTTCATGAACTCTTTTTTCACCATCATTTTCACATCGAGTCTGATGCCCCTTTCACACTGATTCTTTTAAACTACGATATAGATGTAGCCTTTCTCTCTATAACACTACATCATCAACCTCTTTACCATCCCCTTAATCGTCGATAAGGTCCAATCCATGTCGATGAGTTTCTTCATTTTTTCTAAAGGTTCACATCATACTCATAAGATGACATCACTCCACCTTGATGGGTTTCCCTAGTTCAACATTGTTTGCTTATTAACTGCCATTCCACTTGTTCCTGTTAGGATCCATAATGCTTTTTAGTCCAAGTCTCATGTACTAATGTTTCATGCTTTGCACTTTTCATTTGTTAAGATTACTAATTTCTAAGTGCTTACTAGTGGTTGGATCTTTTGCTTCTCACTTTGTGGTCAATACCATGATTTCTACCTCATTCCTATGTCAAAATTCGCATATGCATTCCAACTTCTCTCCATCATTCCTTTAGAATATGTGCACCCAAGGTATCCTCCCTAGTCACAACCATCTGCCAATGTATTCCTTATATGTCGTTTGGAACTACTTGGTCACATTTGGCACCTATCTCCTCATTGTAATATATTTTGATTCTTTTATTACTTATAAAGGGAAAATGTCAAATAACACCTAAAACACTTATATAAAAAAAAAAACGGAGGAAAATAACTTTGTTATGCTCCAATGCCATTATTTTTTCACCAAGTTTTGCACCATCTCTTTACTAATTCAAGTAGCAATCTATGCCACTCTTGTTTAAAGTAGTTGTGTTGAGTCACGCATGTATGTCCATATATTTAGAATCCAATGGATGTTTGCATTCTAGTCATGCCATCTGATTGAGTTCATTACCATGGCTCTTAAGGTTTGTAATCCCCAGTGCCTTTCCAACTCATCAACTAGGTCCTTGATTCATCTTGTCATCATCAATGTAAATTTGTATTCATGTCCCCTGGTATGGACTCAACATTACTCTACCTCTATCCCCCACTATTGTCATCGATTGAGTCTTTTTATTCAATTTTATGGCTACAAACCAAGTTAACCTCTCTTTATGCTCCATTCAAGGGAAGTCACAAGTCTCCTACTCATTGTCCAGTCGTGAGACAAAGAATTACAACAATATATGGGCTACTAAATCCCCTGACTTATACTTGAATTATAAACCAGGGAGTGTAAGCTTATGAGTTGTTGTGCACTATATATAGTAAAGATGTCCGCAATTTGCTCACTTATGGAACATTGTATTAGTTGACTGGTCTTGTCCTCTACATAATGTAGAATCAAATGGTACTTTGTGTTGATGTGCTTGGTTCGATCATGGAATCTATGATTATTTTCCTACTTGACTCCAAAAGTGTTGTCAATCAAAAGTGGGGTAGTATTTACTTGTATCTCCTACAAATAATCTAGTACATTCCTAATCCACACAATCTCCTTTGTTGCCTCGACAACAACCATATACTATGCCTCGATGGTGGAATATGTTGGAACAAACTATTTGCACGATCTCCAAGAGGTAACTGTTGATTCAAGACTCGTGAAGTATCCTAAAGCAGGCACTTAAATATCCTTATCCCCATCAAAGTTTGAATATATGTGTCCAACTAGTTTGAAGTCCTCCACCTTAGAGTATTTGAGCCCAAAGTAAGAAGACAACTCAGCCCACTAGAGAGATTGTGTGTCGTGCTCAATAAGGGAAGAATCAATCACATGATTCTTCTACAGGAGAAGGTAGTAAGAGAAGACGCAAAAAGAATAATTTCATTGGGAAGTGAGGTAGGCACAAGCAAGGTGAGAGATCAAATCTTCATTGTATTTGTTATGGTAAGAATGGACATGAAGCAAAGACATGTAGAATCCCATGGGAGAAAATCAAAGACAAGTAGGAACAAAAGGAATACAAAGGAAAAGCTCCTAAATCCGCTCATTTTGTTGTTACTCACTACAATATTGGCATAAATGAAGATTTATTCAAAGCTTCAATTGATTCTTGGATAGATGCCTAGTTGCTTGAAACTGGTGCTACGTACTTCTTTGAATTTCTCAAATTTTTATGCAAGATTGTTTTGTTTGTTGAGCGACTCCATCCTGGTTTCTTCTTACTGCCATGTTGTGTAATTGTTTAAGTTCCATGTTTTCATGGCGCAAATGGTGGATTTATGCCTAATTATTAGCACCTGTACTTACTGTTGCTTCGACCAATTGTTTCACTGTTGTTAATGGGTCGATTCCTTCTGTGGGTTGGTCAATCCTCAATTTTTCTTTTGCCAATAGTATTGAATCATTCAGTATTTGTTTTTTTTTATTTGTCCTTGCAACTTGTCGTGCCCCATGTCGTGCGACCCTCTTCCATCGAGTTGTTGCTTCTTTGTTTAGCTCGTTGTATAGTTCCATTATCCGTTCATCGGATGCAAGTGTTGGGTTGAATATTGTTTATGTTGGTGTTGTTGTTGACCCAGATGGTTTGAACACTATGAAGGTCCTAGGGTTGTTTTATTTTCCAACGTCGTTGCCTTTGTGGAAATCCTTGTTTCTGGATTTTGGTCGTTGTGTTACTCTGGCTCTGGTTGTGTGGGGGCATCCTTTTCGTTTCCATCCTTGCCTTGATATTGTGGATTTGTAGGTTCTGTGTTTCCAGCCTATTCTGGGGGGTCTAACTGGTCTTTGTGAGGATTCCCAGATCCAGGATTTTCTGGAGGATTATTTAATTTTTGAGGTGTCTCTTTGCCCTCTTCGCCTTCTTTGTGCTACTCTTTCCCTTCGTTGGCATGCGGGCCATTATTTCTCGCTTCCTCATTAGAGTTATATAAATCTATATTGTCTACTGTTATAAAATTTGGTTGCTCGTCGACTACCTTGTGTACCTAGGGAGTATTTGTTGACCCCTGAATATTTGTGCTTTTTCTCCTTCAACTTGTGTCGGTTGTCCTGTTCCCTATGGGGTGAAGTAAGATATGGTTTCTTCCATAATGAAAGACTTCTTGATGGCTCCATTATGTGTTGTTTGGTCGATGTCCTCTGACCCTGAGGGTGAAGCACTTTCTGATTGGCAACTTTGAACTGCGGAATCTGAAATTGTCTCCTCATAAGATACTTGTCATTGACCTTTCCTGATTTTCTTTTTATGTGTCCCTATCTGCTCTATTGATCCCATTTCTTCGACTATTGGAGTTGGGTTGGGCGAAGGAGATTCTTTTGTCAGGTTGATCATCCCTATTCTCGTCCACTACTTCTTTGGGATACACTTTTTTCTTGGGTTGGGTCTAATGCTCTTCGACCGCCGTGATGGAGTTGGTGTCAACCGAACTATATTGTGTTCTCCCTCACCTTCCAACCTTTGTTTCTTTTGTCTCCTTGTTTCGATACGCTTTTCTAACGCTACTCTAGTTTTCTTGGCTTCAACATGCTTTACATTGAGAGTCTCCATAGCCTCTTTGAATTGGGGACCAATGCTCGACTTTAGGATATTCTGCGAAGTCATTTGGTCTTTTTTTGTCTGTCGGGCCCTTTCAAAAATCTTGTTGGCGAAGACATCTCGTTTCTCCTTTATCAAGGGTCCGTGAAATCAAGGGTTGTGTTTGACTAATAGGTTTCCTTCCATATAATATCAATATCTTCTAGCATTGTGCTAGGGTCGACTGCTTGCTTACCCCTAGATGTAAAATGGTGTTTCTGGTTTGCCTACCATTCCAAGGAACTTGATGTAATGTGAGGCTTCTGTCATTGGGAAACACATAAAGCAACATTTTTATCATTCCACTTCAAGAGCATGTAGAGAGCTAGAATTGATACACTATGATTTGTGCAGTGGCCCTATGCCTATTCCATTTGCTTTTGGTAATAAATATATCACAACTTTTATCGATGACTACACCAGGAAGTGTTGGGTTTGTTTGTTAAAAAATAAGTCTCAAGCTTTTGAAACATTTAAAAAATTTCATGTATGGATTGAAAATGAAGCACAATCTAGTATTAGCACTCTTCGTACCGATAATGTTGGGGAATACACCTCTAATAAGTTTGAAATCTATCTTTTCCAACATGTAATCAAACATCAAACCACTATACCATACAATCCTTTGCAAAATGGTGTAGCAAAAATAATGAATTGGATAATCTTGAATATGGTACGTTCAATGTTATTTTTCAAGAATGTGAAGTTGATGTTTTGGGTTGACGCAGTTCTATGTGCAGTACATGTGAGAAACATAAGTCTGTCTTATGCTCCTAGGAACAAGACTTCTTATGAAATGCGGTACGACCACANCAACATTGTTTGCTTATTAACTGCCATTCCACTTGTTCCTGTTAGGATCCATAATGCTTTTTAGTCCAAGTCTCATGTACTAATGTTTCATGCTTTGCACTTTTCATTTGTTAAGATTACTAATTTCTAAGTGCTTACTAGTGGTTGGATCTTTTGCTTCTCACTTTGTGGTCAATACCATGATTTCTACCTCATTCCTATGTCAAAATTCGCATATGCATTCCAACTTCTCTCCATCATTCCTTTAGAATATGTGCACCCAAGGTATCCTCCCTAGTCACAACCATCTGCCAATGTATTCCTTATATGTCGTTTGGAACTACTTGGTCACATTTGGCACCTATCTCCTCATTGTAATATATTTTGATTCTTTTATTACTTATAAAGGGAAAATGTCAAATAACACCTAAAACACTTATATAAAAAAAAAAACGGAGGAAAATAACTTTGTTATGCTCCAATGCCATTATTTTTTCACCAAGTTTTGCACCATCTCTTTACTAATTCAAGTAGCAATCTATGCCACTCTTGTTTAAAGTAGTTGTGTTGAGTCACGCATGTATGTCCATATATTTAGAATCCAATGGATGTTTGCATTCTAGTCATGCCATCTGATTGAGTTCATTACCATGGCTCTTAAGGTTTGTAATCCCCAGTGCCTTTCCAACTCATCAACTAGGTCCTTGATTCATCTTGTCATCATCAATGTAAATTTGTATTCATGTCCCCTGGTATGGACTCAACATTACTCTACCTCTATCCCCCACTATTGTCATCGATTGAGTCTTTTTATTCAATTTTATGGCTACAAACCAAGTTAACCTCTCTTTATGCTCCATTCAAGGGAAGTCACAAGTCTCCTACTCATTGTCCAGTCGTGAGACAAAGAATTACAACAATATATGGGCTACTAAATCCCCTGACTTATACTTGAATTATAAACCAGGGAGTGTAAGCTTATGAGTTGTTGTGCACTATATATAGTAAAGATGTCCGCAATTTGCTCACTTATGGAACATTGTATTAGTTGACTGGTCTTGTCCTCTACATAATGTAGAATCAAATGGTACTTTGTGTTGATGTGCTTGGTTCGATCATGGAATCTATGATTATTTTCCTACTTGACTCCAAAAGTGTTGTCAATCAAAAGTGGGGTAGTATTTACTTGTATCTCCTACAAATAATCTAGTACATTCCTAATCCACACAATCTCCTTTGTTGCCTCGACAACAACCATATACTATGCCTCGATGGTGGAATATGTTGGAACAAACTATTTGCACGATCTCCAAGAGGTAACTGTTGATTCAAGACTCGTGAAGTATCCTAAAGCAGGCACTTAAATATCCTTATCCCCATCAAAGTTTGAATATATGTGTCCAACTAGTTTGAAGTCCTCCACCTTAGAGTATTTGAGCCCAAAGTAAGAAGACAACTCAGCCCACTAGAGAGATTGTGTGTCGTGCTCAATAAGGGAAGAATCAATCACATGATTCTTCTACAGGAGAAGGTAGTAAGAGAAGACGCAAAAAGAATAATTTCATTGGGAAGTGAGGTAGGCACAAGCAAGGTGAGAGATCAAATCTTCATTGTATTTGTTATGGTAAGAATGGACATGAAGCAAAGACATGTAGAATCCCATGGGAGAAAATCAAAGACAAGTAGGAACAAAAGGAATACAAAGGAAAAGCTCCTAAATCCGCTCATTTTGTTGTTACTCACTACAATATTGGCATAAATGAAGATTTATTCAAAGCTTCAATTGATTCTTGGATAGATGCCTAGTTGCTTGAAACTGGTGCTACGTACTTCTTTGAATTTCTCAAATTTTTATGCAAGATTGTTTTGTTTGTTGAGCGACTCCATCCTGGTTGCTTCTTACTGCCATGTTGTGTAGTTGTTTAAGTTCCATGTTTTCCTGGCACAAATGGTGGATTTATGCCTAATTATTAGCACCTGTACTTATTGTTGCTTCGACCAATTGTTTTACTGTTGCTAATGGG
The DNA here is from genome assembly GCA_000966675.3 of Picea glauca. Taxonomy (NCBI): domain Eukaryota; kingdom Viridiplantae; phylum Streptophyta; class Pinopsida; order Pinales; family Pinaceae; genus Picea; species Picea glauca. The sequence goes on along the minus strand of JZKD02S1677102.1, from coordinate 91,399 downwards.
TCGATTCTTTCTGTGGGTTGGTCAATCCTCAATTTTTCTTTTGCCAATAGTATTGAATCCTTCAGTATTTGTTTTTTTTTATTTGTCCTTGCAACTTGTCGTGCCCCATGTCGTGCGACCCTCTTCCATCGAGTTGTTGCTTCTTTGTTTACCTCGTTGTATAGTTCCATTATCCGTTCATCGGATGCAAGTGTTGGGTTGAATATTGTTTATGTTGGTGTTGGTGTTGACCCAGATGGTTTGAACACTATGAAGGTCCTAGGGTTGTTTTATTTTCCAACATCGTTGCCTTTGTGGAAATCCTTGTTTCTGGATTTTGGTCGTTGTGTTACTCTGGCTCTGGTTGTGTGGGGGCATCCTTTTCGTTTCCATCCTTGCCTTGATATTTTGGATTTGTAGGTTCTGTGTTTCCAGCCTGTTCTGGGGGGTCTAACTGGTCTTTGTGAGGATTCCCAGATCTAGGATTTTCTGGAGGATTATTTAATTTTTGAGGTGTCTCTTTGCCCTCTTCGCCTTCTTTGTGCTACTCTTTCCCTTCGTTGGCATGTATGCCATTATTTCTCGCTTCCTTATTAGAGTTATCTAAATCTATATTGTCTACTGTTATAAAATTTGGTTGCTCGTCGACTACCTTGTGTACCTAGGGAGTATTTGTTGACCCCTGAATATTTGTGCTTTTTCTCCTTCAACTTGTGTCGATTGTCCTGTTCCCTGTGGGGTGAAGTAAGAGATGGTTTCTTCCATAATGAAAGACTTCTTGATGGCTCCATTATGTGCTATTTGGTTGATGTCCTCTGACCCTGAGGGTGAAGCACTTTCTGACTGGCGACTTTGAACTGCGGAATCTGAAATTGTCTCCTCATAAGATACTTGTCATTGACCTTTCCTGATTTTCTTTTTATGTGTCCCTATCTTCTCTATTGATCCCATTTCTTCGACTATTGGAGTTGGGTTGGGCGAAGGAGATTCTTTTGTCAGGTTGATCATCCCTATTCTCGTCCACTACTTCTTTGGGATATACTTTTTTCTTGGGTTGGGTGNGATGATGTAAATGATATGGATGTTTCATTTGAATGTGAATTGAATTTATCTACTATTATTGAACCAACTTCCTTTGAAGAAATTATTTCTCACGATGAGTGGAAAGTAGCCACGTCGAAGTAGTATGATGCTCTCATTAAGAATGGGGCATGGAAGCTTATGGATCCTCTATTTGGAACCAAACCAATTGGTCATAGGTGGGTGTACAAGAACAAGTACAAATTACATGTCTCACTTCACAAGCACAAGGTAAGGCTTGCATCAAAAGGATATGCACGAAAAAAAATTAAGAGAGTATGAGGAAACATTTTCCCCCATGGAAAAATGGGCTGCCCTTCATGCATTGTTGGCTTTAGCAACACATAATAGTTGGAAGATTCATCACATGGATGCGAAGATATCCTTCTTGAATGAAGGCTTGAAGGGGAGTGTCTACATGTCTCAACCAGAAGGATTTGATGTGACGGATCGAGAACAAAGGTATGCAAGCACATCAAGTCTTTGTATGGCCTAAAGCAAGCACCTCGTGCATGGCATAAAAAGCTAACTAGTCATATTTTGAAGATCAATTTCAAACATTTTAATTTTGATAATGCAAATTTATTTGTCAAGAAAGTTGGCAAAACCGTTGTATATCTTGTGGTGTATGTAGATGGTCTTTTGATAATAGGGAACAATGAAGCATATATTGCATCCATAAAGAAAGAATTGAAGAAGGGTTTTGAGATGACATACATGGGACATCTTCACTACTACTTTGGTATTGAAGTAACACATAATCAAAAGCATGTATTCATCTCCCAAAATAAGTACATTGGAGAACTATTGAAAGTTTTTGGCATGGTTGATTGTAACACTCTCTCTATTCCAATGGAACAAAATTTGAAGCTAACATCAAAAGAAGGGAATGAATTTTAGGATGCAACTAAATATAAACAACTCGTGGGGAGTCTTATCTACCTTACTACTACCAGACATGATATTTTATTTGCATTTGGGATCCTTTCTAGGTTCATGCGAAAACCTTGTGAAGGACATCAGTGTGTTGGAAAGAGAGTTCCAAGGTACTTGAAGGGAATTCAATCCCAAAATCCTTCTCACGTTCTGCAATTTTCTCCACCGAAGAGGCAAATTTGAGGGAATTTGGTTGTCCACTAGATTGAATTGATTCAAGATATTGAGAATATGTGGGGTAGAGGGCCTTGATGAAGGCCATGAGATCAATTTTTATCTTCACATGAGTAGCATCAACGTTGTGCGTGATGGCTTTAATTTCGGAAGCTAAACCCATGGGATTTGTATCCTTCATTTCGAGCTTGAAGAGCTTCATCAACAATTGAATTAGCTCCAGTTCTGAATGTGAATCATGTAGATCTTTCAACTTCTTCAAATCACTATGAGAACCTTTGATAGATCTAAAATGATGACTCACCTCTTCACTAACAGAGGTAGTCATCAAGGCATAAGATTTCTTGTCTTTATTCATTCATATGGAGAGCTCTTTATCTGCTGTCAATTTGGTAGGTTTGGTATCACCATCACAAACGTCATCCTAGAGATCATTGAAGATCAAGGTATGCTCTATATTCCTTGACCATTATGGATAGTTCTTGTTTCCATTGAGTAGTGCACCAACAATGGAAACAAGAGAATTCATTTTCACTACCAGCAACTCCTCGCAATCCAACTTATTTTCTTGTGATCTTTGAGTGCTAGAGATCTTCTATGTCAAGACTAAATTGAGACTTATTCGTGGAATTTTTCCAAGGTACCATGCCTTGGTTCCTTCCTCATCGCTTGATGTTTTCGATGGGTACCAACAACCATTGTGAAGGCCACCAAAGTAACTCTAGTCACAAGCCTCACATTTGGGATACTTTTCTCTGAGTGTGTAAATATCCTTTTCAAGGTAGGACTAGACCTGCTCAAGTATTGTCAAGTTGATTTGGTTAAATTACCTTTAAAGCAATTATCACATGTTTTACACAACTTTCCTAACATCCTACATCCATTGGCCTATTCGATCAAGTTTATGAAAAGGTTATAGGAACATAAGCTATAATATTTGTGAATGAATGATAAAAAACAAGGGGAAACAATCCTATAAACTTGAACAAAGATTCTCAGGTCATTAACGATTTGATGTTTCTTGGCCATGTGATGGTATGGAAATACTTTAAAGTAAACTTGCAAGGTTGCGCATGAGAGAGAAGATTGAATGATAGAAGCATTTGTGGAATCATCGTAACTCTATAAATCTTTTATTTTGATCTGTTGATTCAACTCCCGCTACCTTAAATTGATGGAGTGAGTATTTTATTTAGTTGAATTCATCAAAATTTCAATTCATTTTCACTCAAAACAGTGGAGTACTATGAAGGATAGGATAGCTTTGTCACAAAGTAACCATTACTTTTTGTTTGGAGTTGTTTGAACTTAAATTTCAAGTTTTGAGTTTCCTACTACATTTTATTCCCTCTTCTCTATGATGATCACTGTGAATTCTATGAGATTTTAGGAGAAGAAGAATGTCAAACACTAAGAGACTATGCCAACGGTCTTTCTCTCGACAAATTTGACGTGTTATCCAACCATTGTGTTTTCCTAACAAGTTGGTAATGATTTGTTGCACAAGGACCATTAGGTTTAGGGTTTATGAGTGCTGACAATGAGAGAATCCTCTAATATGTTTGTGGACATAGAGAAATATATGCTATGACATGTAGAAAATGATCAAGGCATCAAAGCAATGGCTGGGGTGAGAGAAAATTATCCAGGAGTTATCAAAAAAGACACCAAGCTCTGATACCACTGACAAGTTGGGGATTGAATAACTCGACGCATTAAGATTTTGTACTAAGGAAAGCCAAATATATATACTAATAGAATACCTTTGGTTTCATCTTGCCACAAGTCACATGGTTGTTTCTATTCACCTAGATGCCTCTTCATTTCTCCTAGATTAACTATTTACAATACCATAGTCCCAAGGTTTAGGTATTTGACAAAACATTTGGGAAAAATACAAGCAATGGGTAGTAGTTGGAGGGCCTGATGCTCGAGAAATTCAAGATTCGGTCATATCTAAGTGATCCGAAAAATCTTTAGATGTTATTAATCTCTAACATTCATAAACATCTACTTGGTCTTCAAAAATATTAATGATTGTTTGACTAAATGCAATTACATGTGAATAGCTTATCTAACTAAATCCACTTAAATTGGTAAAATAACTTGTGAAATAAATGAGCATGAAATGAACAACAATAACGAAATCTAACAAAATCACATACACAAGTTTGATAACGGAGTTCACCCAATTCGGGTTACATCTCTGGGTCCGCTTCCAATGGAGACCAATTTATTTATGCTCAAATGCTTGTGTCTTTACAATGATATTCTCCTTTGTTGCTCACATGCCATTCTAACTGTCAAATTTGGCACCGCCTCAAAAAACTGGATCTGTTAACTATAAGCATTATAGATTTGCTTACAAATGCTCAAAAAGCCCAATTACAACTTATAAATGTCCATTTTGTAGCATACTGGTTCACAAATGAGTAATAAGAACATCACCATCGGCACCACCTCGTAAAATTGATTATGGTGACTACAAACACCCTATATCTCCCAAACAGAACTACAAAAACTATACCTTAAAACAATATGAGCAGAGCTTCCATACACAAACATACCATATTTTGTAGTGGTAAGGCGCATGTCTTTTATAGGGGAGGTAGGGGGGTCGAATCCCACCCGACTCCCTTTATTCCTGGAGCGGATAGTTCGAACTTAAATTCAATTTACCCCATCTAGCATAACAAACCGTGCCCTTGGCGGAACAATTAAGTTGTTGGAGATATACATAGCAGGTCAGGGGTTCTATTCCCACCAACTGATATGTGTGTTTTGTTGTCATATAGTTATAACATATAACTATATGTTATATTTAACATATATTTCCGTGTGAACTTTTGGTGATACCCCCTTGTGCGATCAATTGTTGGTTATATGGTATGGTATGAACCAAGGCTAAGGCGACCCTCTAACCACCCATATGCAACTTTATACAAACTTAAATATATCAATTGCCATAGAGCTATCAAGGAATAATGTGTGGCGTATTGGAAAGTAGTCTTTGTTAGAATCTTTAGTGTGCTTGGAGGTCATGGGGTCAAGCCCCATTGACTTCATAATATTTTTATATAACTTGAAGCATATGAGCTAATGGGAGGTTGCCACGTGGCGACCTCTCATTGACTCTTTCCAACGACACTTTTCAACACTTAAATGGAGCCACTTGTCAACACTTGATGGAACCAATTGTCACTATATGGTTGGACCAACTTGGCCAGTCAGCTGCCAATTAGGTGTCACATGTCACCCCTGCAGTGGTGCCATGTGGCACTTCCTTATTGCCCTGTACTTTCACTTGGTTGATTGAAAACTTTGACGGCTTGTAACTTTTGCATACGAGCTTCGTTCAATGAATAGTTTGTGCCATCGAAAAGCTCACAACGAGCTTTACGCATTGATGGCATTTTAGAGAGCATTTAAGATAATTGAATTTTGAGCATTTCTTAACCATTCTGGACCTCTGTGGATGTTTTGGATCATTCTAGACCTCTGTGATCATTCTCNTCTGCAATTTTCTCCACCGAAGAGGCAAATTTGAGGGAATTTGGTTGTCCACTAGATTGAATTGATTCAAGATATTGAGAATATGTGGGGTAGAGGGCCTTGATGAAGGCCATGAAATCAATTTTTATCTTCACATGAGTAGCATCAACGTTGTGCATGATGGCTTTAATTTCGGAAGCTAAACCCATGGGATTTGTATCCTTCATTTCGAGCTTGAATAGCTTCATCAACAATTGAATTAGCTCTAGTTCTGAATGTGAATCATGTAGATCTTTCAACTTCTTCAAATCACTATGAGAACATTTGATAGATCTAAAATGATGACTCACCTCTTCACTAACAGAGGTAGTCATCAAGGCATAATATTTCTTGTCTTTATTCATCCATATGGAAAGCTCTTTAACTGCTGTCAATTTGGTAGTTTTGGTATCACCATCACAAACGTCATCCTAGAGATCATTGAAGATCAAGGTATGCTCTATATTCCTTGACCATTATGGATAGTTCTCGTTTCCATTGAGTAGTGCACCAACAATGGAAACAAGAGAATGCATTTTCGCTACCAGCAACTCCTCGCAATCCAACTTATTTTCTTGTGATCTTTGAGTGCTAGAGATCTTCTATGTCGAGACTAAATTGAGACTTATTCGTGGAATTTTCCCAAGGTACCATGCCTTGGTTCCTTCCTCATCGCTTGATGTTTTCGATGGGTACCAACAACCATTGTGAAGGCCACCAAAGTAACTCCAGTCACGAGCCTCACATTTTGGATACTTTTCTTTGAGTGTGTAAATATCCTTTTCAAGGTAGGACTAGACCTGCTCAAGTATTGTCAAGTTGATTTGGTTAAATTACCTTTAAAGCAATCATCACATGTTTTACACAACTTTACTAACATCCTACATCCATTGGCCTGTTCGATCAAGTTTATGAAAAGGTTATAGGAACATAAGCTATAATACTTGTGAATGAATGATCAAAAACAAGGGGAAACAATCCTATAAACTTGAACAAAGATTCTCAGGTCATTAAGGATTTGATGTTTCTTGGCCATGTGCTGGTATGGAAATACTTTAAAGTAAACTTGCAAGGTTGCGCATGAGAGAGAAGATTGAATGCTAGAAGCATTTGTGGAATCATCGTAACTCTATAAATCTTTTATTTTGATCTGTTGATTCAACTCCTGCTACCTTACATTGATGGAGTGAGTATTTTATTTAGTTGAATTCATCAAAATTTCAATTCATTTTCACTCAAAATAGTGGAGTACTATGAAGGATAGGATAGCTTTGTCACAAAGTAACCATTACTTTTTGTTTGGAGTTGTTTGAACTTAAATTTCAAGTTTTGAGTTTCNTGAATACATCTACATGTAGGTTGGTAGATATAAATGAAAGGCATTAGTACCAATCTTATCCAAGATCTTTAATGGACCATATCGAATCGGCCTTAGATTTTTAGCTTCACATTTCATTGTGTCCTTGCTGATATGTAACCATACTTGACCACCGAATTGGAACTAATGATCAACCTGATGTTTTTCATGCCTCACCTTGTACTTGGCTTGGATTTTCTCCAATTGTTCCTGTACTGCCTGATGTACCTGTTGGATATTCTAAATGAACCTCTTAGCTTTATTTGCATCATCTTGTTCATCCTCTTTGTTTGCTTCTTTGAAAGCAAATTCCATAGGTGATTTAGGCAAGTACCCCAAACATACCTCAAAAGGAGTTCTCTGGGTAGAAGAATGTATAGCATGATTATAGGCATGTTGTACATAAGGAAACTATTCATCCCATAGCTTAGGATGCTTACTGTAGTATCCTTAAAGTAGATGTACCACTGTTTTATTTACCACCTCTTCCATATGTCTGTGGATGAAAATTTGTGCTCTTCTTTAACTTAGTGTTCATCAACTACCATAAATGAGACCAAAACTTTCCCAAAAAGCGAGTCTCGACCTGATATAATAGATGTAGGAAGACCAAAATGAACCCATACATTAGTAAATAAAATTTGTGTTGTTTGTTAAGCTATGACTTGTTTCCTGCATGGTGTTAAGATACAGATATTACTTAACCTATCCATGACGATATATAAGTAGTCATGGCCTGCTCTAGACATCGACAAACCACCCACAAAATCCATGGATATAATTTCCCATGGCTGAGAAGGTATTGGAAGTGGCGTATATAATCCCAACTTCATGTTGCTAGGCTTGTTGATGGCACACATAACACAGCCTTTTATGTATTTGGAAATTATCTCATTCATTCGAGGCCAATAACAATATCTCTGTCACTGTGCTACTGTCTTACCTACCCCGAAATGACCAGAAATGAGAGATGTATGAGCTTCTTTGATTATATTTATTCTTTCATCCCTAGGTATACAGAGCTTTCCAAGATGATATAATAAATTATCATGCACATGGTAATATAATTCTTCACTCTACCTGCCACGAGTTATTGCTTCATATGCATCTTTGAAATCATCATCTCTAGCATGTTCTTCAACATAACTTTCATGAGCTAGAGGATTATACCTTAGTATTGTAGATGCACTTACTATTGTTCTTGATAACATGTTTGCAACCTTATTATGAATACTTTTCTTATACTTTATAGCCAAATGAAATTGTTGTAAGAAACCTATCCATCTGAAATTCCATCATTGTTGTAGCTTGGTCTGTGATTGCAAATATTGTAATGGCTGATGATCTGTATGAATTATTGTCTCATTTTCCATTAAATAATGCTTCCATTTTTTTACACTTTCTAACAATGCATACAATTCTTTATCATATGTTGGATAGTTAATTACTTCTTGAGTAAAAGTCTCAGAATGATAACATATAGGTATACCTCTTTGCATCAAGACTGCTCCCATGGCATATCCGCTTGCATCAGTTTGAATCTCAAATGGTTGTTGTAGATCTGGCAAAGCCAAAACTGGTGCAATGCTTATCTTCTCCTTCAATGTCTCAAAGGCTTTTTGTTGCTTGCCTCCCCATTGAAAGACATGTTTCACACTTGTTAATGCATGTAAAGGAGTTGCAATGTAATATAAATTAGCAATGAATGTCCTCCAGTATTGTAATGCTCCTAAGAAGCTCATGACTTCTGTGGTAGTGTTTGGCTTGGGCCAATTCACGATGACTTCCACCTTTAAGGGATCTATATTCAACTAACCATTCCCTACAATATAACCCAAATATACCAGAGAAGTTTTGCCAAATTCACATTTAGACATTTTATATACAACTTCTCCTTCTTCAAAAGTTCAAAAACTTTCTTGACATGCATTACATGATCTTCCCATGTCTGACTAAAGATCAATATATCATCTAAATAGATGATAACAAAATCATCTATGAAAGGTATGAATACATCATTCATTACCCTCATAAATGTCGCAGGTGCATTGCCTAACCCAAATGACATAACTAACCATTCAAACAATCCCTGCCTTGTTTTGAAAGCAGTTTTACATACATCACTTTCTGTAATTATGATCTGATGGTAACCACTTCTCAAATCTAGCTTAGTGAAATATACAACATTTCTCAATTGATCCAACAAATCATCAATTCTGGGAAGAGGATAACGGCTCTTTACCGTGATTTTTTTCAGTGCTCGGAAGTCAATACACATCCTCCACGTACCATCTTTCTTTGGAACTAATAGAATAGGAGATCCACATGGAGAGGAGCTTGGCCTGATAACTCCTTTATCGAGAAACTCTTGAACTTGCTTCTTTATCTCTGCATTCTTGATCAATGATGATCTGTACATACCAATGTTAGGAAGAGGAGCATCTTGTTGTAAATAGATTTCATGTTCAACCTCCCTCTTAGGAGGTAACGTTGTAGGTTCCTGAAACAACTCATCATAGTTAGATATGATTTTTACCAATTCTTGCTTATGATATGGATCATAACCTGAGTAAGCATCTAATATATCTTCCCCTTTTTGTTTCACCATCAAGAGAACAAAAGTTTTACTAGCATTTACAAGCCTCTTCATTTGTCCTGTGCTCACTAAAGAAATATTAGTTCTGGTTTGATGAGCTCCAACAATATATTAAATCCCATCCTTGAAAAGGTGATATTTGTTCTCTTCTCGATAGAATATAGCTTTCATGTCATATATATATGGGCTACCCAAGATAATGTTGCAAATGTCAAGAGGCACAACATTTAACTCAACCTCACCAAAGAACTTAGTTGCAATTGCAAATCTTATCTTACACTATTTACTTACCTACAACTTAGCATCGTCACACACCCAACCCAATGGTTATGGTTTTTTGTGAGGTGTGGTCTTCAAACCCAACTTCTTAACAATTGCTTCAAATATTAGATTCACTTGAGATCCACTATCAAACAGAGTATCTACCTTTGTATGATTCACTATTACCTTAACATGAAAAATCTCACTTTTGTTCCTTTGATCCGTAACACTTTCCAATTTAGCGGATTGAATTGAAGAACTAAAATTAATAGTAGATATACCTTTACTCCCCATTGTTGTGATTTTCTTTTCATCTCTCGAGTCTGATCCCAAATCATATTGAGTTGTTGCAACATTCTTTTGCTTCCTCTTATCTTGGTATTTCTTTGGTAGCAACTCTGGATGCAACTTCCAACACTTTGCCTCCTCATGTCCTTTCTTCTTACAATGTGAACATGTAGGCCTCTCTTCTGCTTTATTCACTGTCGTTGATTTCTTACTCTTCCATTTACCTTTCGAATTCTTCTCAAACTTGCATGGCTTCTTATCCTCCGACATATGCTTTCCCTTGCTAGCTTCAAGATGAGTAGTCTGTACTGACACTTCCTCAATATTAGTAGGGTTAAACATTAAAATAGTATGCCTAAGATATGAGTGCATACCACCAATATTCTTTAGAAGAGTATCACGAGTATACAATGAAATTCCTAGGGATAATGCCTTCTTCTTGAATTCATGTGTATATGCTTGAATATTTTGGCCTTTACCTTGTCTTAGATGCTACCACTCAATCATTGTCGTTTGTGTATGTGCGAGTGGATATAATTGTTTTTTGATAGCCTTAGTAAACTTATCCCAAGAAGAGATTACCTTACCTTTTTTTATCAAGATCAAATTGAATCTTACTCTCCCACCATATCAAGGTTGTGTCGCTTAGATGAAGAGCAACTAACTGTATTTTTGCAGTCTCATCCATGATCTTTTGAACCCTGCAACATACCTCTATTTGCTTGATCCAGTTGTTTAATTTATCGGCATTCAATTCTCCATCATAGGTCGGTAATTCAAACTTAACATCCAATTTCAATAAAGGCATATTATGATCAAACTTCTTAGAGGACTTCTTATTATGAGAAGAGTGTTCACTGGCATCATCAGTAGATGATGATGGTGAAGAAGGTTCTGAAGGTCCACCACCTCCTCCTTTTGCTTTTACCAGAGATTCTCCTTCTTCAGTCCTTTGAACTCTTCCTTGTAAGTCATTTATTAGCTCCTTCATTGATTGAAGTGTAGCCATAATTTCCTCAAGGCTCATGGGAGGATCTCCTCCTTCCTTTCCTTCTGAGGCCATCTTACGCTTGTGAAGTCTCTTTTCAATCTTGAATTTATAGCTTGCAAGTTCTCCTTTACCAAGCTTAAATCCAACTCTTGTAAGCATTCACTTTGAAATCATTGTTAAAACCATGCTCTGATACCGACTTGATCTAGAAATTCTTTAGATGTTATTAACATCATACATTCATAAACAACTACTTGGTCTTCAAAAATATTAATGATCGTTTGAATGAATGCAATTACATGTGAATAACTTATCTAACTAAATCCACTTAAATTGGTAAAATAACTTGTAAAATAACTGAGCATCAAAATGAACAACAATAACAAAATCACATACACAAGTTTGATAACAGAGTTCACCCAATTCGGGTTACGTCTCCAGGTCCTCCTCCAATGGAGACTGCTTTATATATGCTCAAATGCTTGTGTCTTTACAATGATCTTCTCCTTTGTTGCTCGCATGCCATTCTAATCATCAAATTCAACACCGCCTCGGAAAACCGAATCCGTTGACTATAAGCATTATAGATTTGGTTACAAATGCTCAAAAATCCCAATTACAACTCACAAATGCCCATTTTTTGGCATACCGGTTCACAAATGAGTAATAAGAACATCACCATCGACACTTGAATGGAGCCACTTGTCAACACTTGATGTAGCCACTTGTCACTATGTGGTTGGACCACCTTGTCCAGTCAGCTGCCAATTAGGTGTCACGTGTCACCCCTGTAATGGTTCCACGTGTTACTCCATTATTGCCATGTACTTTGACCTTTGACCTGGTTGACTGAAAACTTTGATTGCTTGTAACTTTTGCATACGAGCTTCGTTTGACGAACCGTTTGCGCCATCGAAAATCTAACGATGATCTTTACGCATCGATGGAATTTTAGAGAGCATTTAAGATAATTGAATTTTGAGCATTTCTGAACCATTATGGACCTCTGTGGATGTTCCAGATCCTTCTAGACCTCTGTGATCATTCTCGGATCCTCCTAGGTCACTAAGTGCCTTTTGGATAGTCGGTTTCAATAAATTGTAGGAGGAAGAAATAAATTTCAATGTTAGTTGGTACCACAAGGGTAAAATTTGGTTGAGTGAGCCAATTGAAATCACCCCACATTTGATTCGACAAATCACAGGGTTGATAGATAGGGGAGAAAACATTCCAATGATGAATAACCCCCTCAACTAGACTGAGAAGTTCATTGGGTGTATAACTATAAATAGTTCAAAGGGTATGGTCATCAATCAAGTAAAGCCATATCAAGTAAAATGGACCTACATTATAGTTTCCCTCTGCTCAACTAACATTGGCTAAGCATTGGATGTAGTATTAAGTACGTTAGAGGCAATCTTCAACATATTCAAGGAAGGAATGGTGTATAAGTGGTGGAGCACATTGAAAACATCCTAAAACCTAACTATGAGGAATGTTAGGAAATAAACAAGGCGATAAGATACCCGTCACTATTAATGTGGGTTGCCATGTTAAGGGTTTTCCTAGTCGAAGAGACTACCTCCACACTACCCAATACACCGAATATGTAGAACTTCTAGTGCTTTGCTTCAAAATGGAAGGGAAGAATTGATGAGCTTACTCCTCAATATATGTTTTGGAAATACTTGAGGATGTTGAAGTCCATGTGCCATAGATGGAGAGTGTCAAAGAACGTCAGAAGAAAATTCCCTCCACTAACACATTCAACTAGCCCTTGATTTCACTAAACCATGGTATGTGTTATCCCCTATCCTAGTGACAACTAAGGAGATCACGTCTCGAGGCCCACGGGTCCTAGACATGGAGTACCGAGAGCCAGACGACTTGAGCATGTCCCCGGAGGGCCCCACATTTCTTCAGTACATTCCACTTATCACGAACAACAGTATCCATCCCACCATACTGGTCCTGAAGTAGTGGTGAGTCTTTCTCCATGAGGTAATGAGTCTGGGTGTCATGGTATGTATCACTCTGATTTTTGAAGCACTTGAATATGTTGTATTGAATCCTTCTTCATTTCATGACATTTGCTTGGAAATTATGCTCTTTTCCTCGTTTATACTTGGAAGGCTGACATGATGCCCTAGTAAGTTGATTTCCCTTTAAGATGGGTTGCTACTAGGTGGATCTGTGAAAAGTCATTGTTCGTTCCCTCCATACTTACCACTTTCCATATTTATTCCTTTCATCTCCCCTATCCTTGTTTGGGAATTGGGATTGGCTACACTGGGAAGGGTTGTACCTTACCTCGTGGGAAGAAGGGGATAAAGGGCCAGAGGGTAAAAGTAGTTGGCAAGAGTTAAAATCCAATGTTGAAACCTTCGAGATGCTTCACCCAGGGATCCCCAAGAAAGCAGTGAAAAGCTTCTCAGTAAGAAAAGGGGACCCATAAGATAACATAAACACTCAACGTACTAGTTGATGGATAGGAGGTCTCATCACGAGCCAACCTATTATGACCATGGGCATGTAGCGATATGAAACTACCACATGTATGGTCACCAATCCAAGGTAGTGGTTCTTGGTGGCATAGCCAAGAGAAAGGGGGTCTCTTCACAAGCCAGCCTTCTCATTTCCGTGAAATGTTTGTGGATAATGTTGTCACCTCTGGTCATCAAGCCAGAACATTGGCCCTCAACTATTCCCTTGAAGCACGATAGAAAAAGACCAAAAGAATTAAAGCTAAGAGTAAAAGTCAATGAATGGGATAGGAAACAATTGCATTTATGACGAGGTGTAGCTCGCCCTCTACAAAGGCACCCACGGGTAAGACTTTACATTTCCTTGTTATTACATGCACCCCATGCCACCTCATACACTTACATGACTTAGATTAGATCCCATCTCAGAAACACCCCAAACTTAGGAGAGGTTAACCCAATAGGGAACCTTGAGATCTTATCCAAACCTAACTTGTCAAATTGCATAACGTCTTTGAGCATTTGTCCGGGTTAAGGGGGGTTTGATGCACATGTTTTGGTAATTTAATTATGAACCCCTGCAGGGCGTACTTGTTGTTGGTGCAGGACCTTGCCCGGTGGACAGGTACACATGAGGGAATGATTAGCTAAGGCTTTCATGGGGCTTAAATCCCACATATGGATGTTGAAACCCCAACCATGGGTAAGAAGAAATTGAAGACTTGTATCGAGAGAAAGAAGCACGTTGCCTTTCGAGGCACCTTGGCAGACATAGACCCAGGGGAAATTGCTTTTCCCACATGGACGTTAGCCCTTGAGGGACCTGGACATCATCATCATAGCCCTAGATGTCATCCAGAACTAGGGTTTCATCTTTGGAGGCATTTGTGAGCCCGATGACACGTCTTAGCTTCATTTTAGGCTTCTGAAGGCCAAGCACCCCACTTTTCTAGCTCAATGTTTCACATATGGGGCTCAACGTCATCATAGAGGGGCATGATGTCACCCTTGGAGATGTTTCTAGTTGCGAATTCATTTTAATTATGTCAAAATTGGATTTTTGTTGTAAATTGACCATGTCAGCCTTGTTTTTGACCTAAAGATGAATTAAAGGTCGAAATTTTGTATAAATAAACATAAAGTACTCTCATTTTCACATAACAACTTGTCATTTGAGACAAGAGGTTTGAAATTTGCGCCCTATTAGGGTTATTGGATGAAATTGTGAGGCGTCGCTCTTGTTTAAGGCTGATTTTTGCAACTTGGATCAATTTTAGAAGTTTTATGATGATCTTGCATGGTTTTCTCATGATTATTCTTAGTGCAAGTAAGTGAAATCTACATTTTGTCATCTATTGAATTGTTTATTGTATGGTTTTATTTGCTCATACAAGATTATGAAATTGCATGGTGTATTTAATGCTCGATGTAAGAAACTTAAGTTGTTATTTTCTCACTTTTTATTTGCCAAGCTTTTCATTGAATTGATCTAGTAATTAGTGAAACCCTAGAGCCCTGAATTGCTAGCACTCTAAGGGTTTGGACTTAGTTATTGTTGCATAAGTTTTAATCCATAAAAACGCCTAAGGAGAGCAAGGCGTTAGGGACTAGAATTGGTTACACCCTAGAATCTTGTCTCTTGAGGTCAAATCCTAGGAGGACTTAAGTTACTACTTCTCCTATTCTTTTTCCCTCTTAGAATTTTGTGCATCATCATCATTAATTTGTAACCTTAGAAGAAGTCGTCCTCCTTGACTCCATTACCCTTGAAGGCACTAGTCCTCTTCTCTTACTTCTTGACAAGACTCAACTCAAACTCTTTCACTTCATACTCAAACTCTTTCACTTCATACTCTACCAATTTACTAACCTAGTTTAGAAATACTAACAACTAATTTGATGTTGTCATAATCATTGCTACAACTATCATTTTGCAGCTTATATTAGCCTACTAACCATCCAAGTCATCCCATAATTTGTATAAGGCAAGGTACTATCAATGAGTGTTAAAGTGTATGTTTAATTTCCTTTTTAGAGTGCAATTTATGAAGTTCTTACCGATGTCATAGCTGTTGTTACAACCAATGTTGCAGCCCTTAACAGCCCTAAAATCACCCATAAAACCATTGGGCATTTGTACTAAGCAAAACTATAATCATTAGATATTGAAGTAGTGTCTTATTGCTTTATTATAGTACTTTTCTAAAGTGGTTTCATTGATGTCATCATCATTAATTAATGTTGTTATAAATGTTTAGACAACCATTTAAGTCATTCATTGACTTGTATTTATCTTGAAAAGTG